>VDFB02022158.1:0-49720 GCA_007258455.2 Sequoia sempervirens
ATGCATGTCCAACAATAGATTTAGCATTGTAGTAACACACATGTTTGCTCAACATCAATAAAGACCACTACAAGGTAGTTACATTTGGTTTGCATGGGAAATCTCTTATCGTTTTCCTCCTTTGACCTTTGAACAATTCCCTTATTGGATGTTATGATGAATTCCCATTTGGCAGTGTCTTCCTCAATTTAGCATCCTCAAATTATATTTGCATGGCAATGTTAGTACGCACAATAATTGCATATATGTAATGACCTTAAAGAACATTCATTAACCACATGAAAAATTAATATAGATAGTCCATATAACATGTCATTAACATTAAAGGTTTGTAGAGATAGGATTAAGCCTAATGTCAATAGTTCTAAGGAAATATCATAAAAAAATATCAACACTTAACATCAAGATCCATGATATCTTTAGCAAATAAACCATAAATTCTACCCAAAACTAGACCATAAACTAGGCTCATCACTCCATGTGAGAGATCTTGGGGGATGTTTCCTTGCAGTTCTATGGGTCTGTAAGGTGCCTTTTTAGGTATCCTTCATGTGAGAGATCTTGGAGGACACCTTCCTTACAGGTTTGTGGGCCTGTGAGGCACTTACATTCTTAAATTCTCAAGTTGTATATACTAGAATTGAAGATTTGCATCTTCTTCATCCTGAGTATATGCTCCTTCTCTCTTCATCTTAAAATTCTTCTATATGTTGGGGAATACTGAGACAACCTTTTGCATCAAAGTCTCTTTACTTTGCTAACTCAAATCCTTTAGCTTTTTATGTTCTAACATTAACATCTGGTGCAAGTTTTTCTTATCGATAACACGTTGGTTTTGTAGATCTTCAACTTGGGGGCATGCTTCCATGGTTCAAAGAGTTATCTACTTCCTCTACAGTATCCTTTTGGCATATGATGTTATTTATGTTTAGTAGATTTCCTTTAGCATGCATATTAGTGTGGATTCATATGCCTGCTAAAGTGGGGGGAAAATGTTTAGTTGTAAAATTGCACCCTTCACAATTTTACATACATTCTTGCATTTACTTTAGTGTCCACTCCCTTAGACTTGTGTAGGCTCATTTTAGCCCCTGCATCAGCCATTTTCCCTTCTCAGGATGCTCAGCACCCCTTTTTAGCAGCTAACCTTCACACATCATCTTTACATTGAACTTTTGGATTTTCCTGTTCTTGTTGTTTTGTAGTGTGATGTGTCCAGACACTAGCACACCGCCCGGATGTCCACACACCACGCTAATGTCCTACGATGTTTCCACACTCAAACGGCTATCTCTGAGCATGCTTGCCACTTGTCCTCACCTTTTGTCAGTGGCAATGGCCTAGGACACCTTGTAATGGCTAGAGAAGCTTATTTTCCCTCATTAAAAGCTATCCTTTTAGTTCATTTTACTCTCTAACTTCTTCTAGCTCCCCTCTCCTACTTTGGGTGAAACCACAATATTGTGTCTCATTTTTTTCCCAAGATGGACATTTACATCAATATTTTTAACTAAATCTTCATCTTCTGAGACCTATAGCAACTAAACCATAAAGAATTTGAAGATGTTGTGAACTAGTGATTTGTGGAAATTTGTGTGTAGATTCTAAATATTTAAAAAAAAAAAAAATTGAAATAAATCATGAATATTTCAACATCTTCTTTAATAATTGGTTTTAGATAGAAAACAACATTTTCATAAAGTAATGTTTGTGTTGTACAACATAACTTTTTTCTATAAAGGTTTAAATTCTAATTTTTGGAATATAGATTCTCAACATCAATATCTAGGGAAAGGATATTTTTTCATAATTTTTTGTTGCATATTTTTTTTTAAATTAATTTTTGAAGTCACTGTAACTATAATTTGGACATACATGTGTGTCGTATAACCTAACTTTTTGTGTATATATTGAAATCCAATTTTTCATTTTGTTGTAAAACAAGGAAATCAATATCTAGGGAATGAGTATTTTTGAATTTTTTTTACAATGGTTTACTATTTTTCCACCTCTGCACAACAAAGAACTTGATGTTCAAAGAAAAACCTATGTTTAATAAAAATTGAAAATTAAATACATGATATTTAAATGAAAATATATCAAACCTATACTTGTTGGAAAGCTAGTTTCAAGGGATACAATCTTGAAAAATATAAGTTTTAAATGATGTTATTTAATCCCTCAAAAGGTAAAGAAAAAGTAGATTTTTGCCAGTATTTTGATAGTTGTGAAGGAGACTCCATTGTGGGTATGATTTAATAATATAGGGGTTCTATCCAAGGGGTTTTTATCTAAGTGGGTCTTATTTATCCCTCTTTAATTAAAACCCTTTAGATGGAGTCTCTCAAGACTTAAATCATTACTTTTTCTAAAAACAATGATTTTAGGAAAAAATTAGCACATCCCAAAAGTGAGAAACAGTTTTGTGGCAACACCCCTTTACTCTAGCCTCATTCCAACTTATAATTTCCTCTTCCACTACCCTTTGCAGCACTCTCAATCTTTCATGAGTTCATTACAACAACACTCTTGGCTCTTGTAGCTTTCTTTTCTCCCCCCTTGGCTTCCTAAGCCTTGCATATCTACATTGTGCTTTGCACCTTTGAGCATGTTGGGATTCCATATCCCCTACCATTTGCATCCTTAATTCATGATACAGGTTCTCCTCCTTGAGCAGGGATTTCTTTTATCACCTCTTTTGTGATACGAGTTCTCCTCCTCGAGTGGGGTTTGCTTTTATCACTCATACTTGGTGGTGTGGGTTCTACTCCTTAGCAGGTTTTTCTTTCACCACATGCTTTGTCCATTTCGGTTCATTTCTCTCTCTATAGCTATCCGTGGAGGTGGGAACACCAAAATAGGGGGTTTGACTAAGGCAAGCCCCTATATAGCCCCAACAATTTCTCTAGATCTTACAGATGTAGGTATTGAAGATATCTACTAGCTAGAGGCTTCATTATTTGGATTAATGTGAGTATCCTCTTTCCTTTCTTCTTCTTATCTCTATCTTTTCTACATTACTTATTTCAGTTCTATTATATCCTATTACTTTTTCCACATTTTAGAAGTTCCTAGAAATCGAGGTAGAAGTAGTCATTTGGCTATTTTCTATGATAAGTTCGCTTTTTGGTCCATACGAGACGCTAGTACACAATGCTATTATTTGTATTCTACGTTGACGTCCTTTGGCTGAGAGGTTGTCAGTTTGTCTAAAAAATCTCTATGACCTACTCTTTTGGATTTTGAAACTCTCATTGTTGTTCCTTGAGGTAGTTTAGGGCAGTTCACCTCATAAGGTTCTCATAATGCAGAGAAATCGTGAGTAGCGAATCCCCCTTCTCTACAATAGGGTATTGGAGATATCATGGGGAGAAATATGTAGGTTGAGGATTAGGATAATATTGTGGTGCATGGTTAGGATAGGCTTGAATGGAATGTTTGGGATTGGATTGTGATGGATGGTTAGGACGTGATTGGGGTGGTTAGTTTGTAGGAGGTGGAATGTTTGATGAAGATGGTGCAATAGCATAAGAGGTATAGTAGATGTCATGAACCCTATTTTTGATAATTAATTTATAATTTAATATTAGTACTATTTAAAAGTTTGTTGACCAAACTTTGTTTCATGTGCGTGACAGGAAAATACTCTCTATAGAGAGAGAGTATCATCAGGGAGGGGGTGTCTAGTTATTGAAAGCGATTGTGGTGAAAGGAATCTGCACACACAGGCACTTAGATGGCATATAGTTGCATTGCTAGATCACATAAATTAATCATATTGATATATTGCTTCTTATTTTAAGTAGAAAAGAAAAATCATTGTTATGTTTGATAGTTATGATTTAATTGAGTGTTAGTTAAATATTAAAAATACTCTTGGTGAACTAAAATAGTTTAATTTATTTATAAAGTGATTTTTATTTAAAAATGTATATGTGAAAGAAGAATAAATTAGGATTATTTATTTATTACTTTTGAAGATAATTATGATGTAAAGTTAATTTATAAATCATGTTAGTTTTATTAGATAAATATGAGAAAAATCTTGGAAAAAAAAGTAAGATTTAGAAAACAAAACAAAAGATAAAAGCAAATAAAACAATAAGAAAATACTTAAATTTAGAAAATAAAAACAAAAAAACAAAGCAAAAATAAAAATAGAAAAGATAGAAAGAAAGAGGTGAGAAGAAAAGAAAGTTATTAAAAGGAGAAAAATCTCTCATTCTCACATGCATAATATTCATTCTCAAGGAAACAAGAACAGAAGAAGAGAATTTGGAGATTTAGCAAAAGAAGCAAAGAGGAACAGTTGGAAGGAGTGGAGAATAGGAAGGGTTTCAGCCACTAAAAAGCATAAAATGGGTTTTTATTCAATCCATGATTATTCCAAATCTATGTAAGCAAAATATTGTGTATCTATTTTTTGTTACCATACTATTAGTGTCAATATTAATGTTACTATTTTTTTAATATATTATAAATATAAGTGGTTGTTCGTGATTACTGAATGTTTACTATATAAACAAAAAAAAAAACTAAATACTGTCATTACCCTATGATGGATTTATATGTTTATTGCAAATATAAATATAAAAGATGTAGGACCCTGCATTTGGTATCAAATGCCAAATAAATATTATTGTAAAGTTATGTATTGTTATTTTGTGTTTGATGTTATCGTTCATTTAGTCGAGCTTTTTAAACCTAAAAATATGACCTACAATCTGCTCGGTTCTCCAAAGAGGTATGATGCTTTTGAATGCGTTTTTGAGCTTAATCATATTTGCAGAAGGAATCAATAACATGTTCCTCTCGTTGAAGATTGTCTCTTATAAATGTTTGACTTTTGAATGTACTTCTAATTTACCTTTAGGTTATCGTATGAAAACTATATGCTTCAAGCGAAAGACTATATTCCAACTATTGTTCTTCACTTATCATACGTCTGTAGCAGAATTCTACGATTTGTTGTAGAGACCATGGCGGTGGTGACACTCCATGATGGAGGCTGACATCTTTTAAATGTTGTAAACTCTTTTAATTTCTATCATAAGTTCTTTGAACTTGACTTAATGCTATATAATGTCGTTCTTTGGCAGATCATTATATACTATATAAGGTATGTCAATTATAATATTTCATAAACTCTATTGTATAATGTTATTATTTGGCTCTGCATATCGTTGCATATTAATCTCTGCTACTGTCAATCCATTGATGTATACTCTATAATATATATATATAGTTATGTCTTATTGCTTGTATTTGAATCTTATTTTTGATCACTACAAATGTAGGACTATTCTGTATTATGTGAATCAGTCGAACCATTGTATATCACTGTATAAATGCAATATATATGTACTCATGTATATATATACATACATATATATATGGATGTATATATATACCCATTAAATGTATTATGGAATGGAAAAATAATGTTGTAATTAGCACTTGAGTAGACTCCTTATATGAATTTATTGCCTGGAATTTTTCTTTATATTAAATGTCATTAAGTAAACTAGATAAAAGAAAAGCATATTATATTGTGATTTCATTTGACCAAAACAAAACATTACTAGTAGAATATACCGATCCCATTGAGATAAAAATAAACCAGCAATGAAGAAAAACTAGTAGATTCATTTTTATTTCAAACTGTTATTTTATATGAAAACTAACAAACAACTTCACTTTTGATAGAATTATATTATCATTGAAATTGTAAGAACTTAGTTTCTTGACAAGAACATGCAAACCAAAATAATGAATCTTTTGAGAAAATTATATCTTTCCGAAAAACTTGGTGTTGCAATCAAAATGATAAGTATGCCTAGGACATAGATTTTCAATACTATGGTATTCAATCAATTGTACATGCTTGAGTCATCCTTGTGAGCCTATCGTGGTATTAATGTGTGTTATGTTTTATGAAATGGCGTTCCATGATTTGGGGATTATGTAAGCAATCATTTGTATGCATTATGGGGAAAGAGATCTAATTTGGCTTTGATAGATAAATGAATTCAATTATGTCCATGGTATGCGATCATGATATCAAGAACGAATGAATATTCCTTGAGAAGGATAACATTACATTGCATATGTATTTTACCTTACTTGAAAATTATGTATGAGTGGTAGATGTAGTTTTTCCATTCTTGCATTTATGTACAATGAGTTAAGTAAAGCACCAAATTCTTTCACCTATGTCGATTCCAATTTGCTAGACCCCTCACAATGGGTTGGGCTTCCTATTAGGAAGCACGAGGAAGCTTTGTGCTTCGTGGCAGGGTGGATGTCACCATGATGATACTCTCTCTCGAGTTCCATGGTGCACATGCAAAAAGATGTTATGTATCACTATTGTGTTATCTTTGTGTAAGCCTGTGTGGCTAAATTTTGTAAAGGCCTGGCCTTGTGTTGATATAATATATTGACTCATTAATGTATGTAATTCCATTTTAAAATAATGATGAAGTTATTTAATTATTTCCTTTTAGCACCATTTAATAATCATCTTATACTATTTAATTATTTTAGGAATTGATTTGCTTATTGAAGGTTATTTTTAGTAAGTGAGCTTTTCAAACCTTGTAGTAGATCAATTGAACTAGTACAAGAGGAACATGGTAGGATGTTCATGCGGGGATATTGGATGTGGGATCCATAATATTCCCTAGATGTGGAGGATAAATTGACATTTGTGATGTGATATTTTGGATATTGTTAGGAACAAAGACTTGGAGTTGTTTGGATGACACAAGATTAGGTCTATGAATAAGACTAAGGCCCAATCCAAATCCTATTATAGGAATCTGAAGGGGAGAAGGAGGAACCTAGATCACTACATCATTCTCGAATTTAGGTAGGTACCAAGAGTTCTCAAGAGGAGCTTGAGGAGCCTGGGGAGTTGACAGTTTGATTGTAGCTAGGTATTGTGTCATATCGAACCCAAGTGGAGGCTTAGTTCCTTGTATGAGTAGTTGAGTAAGGATAGCTTCAAATCATTTGTTGATGAGGTGATCATTCATGTGCACATTTTTGGGGTAATTATAATGCTCCTCAAGGCTCGGAGTAAGTTTAGGTTGTGAAACCATTTCCTTCTTGATAGATATAAGGTCATGGGGATAATATAGATTTGTAGGTCCCCCTTGCATAATGGTTGGTTGTGGATTTTAGCTACTAGGCACGTGAATAGAGTAAGGTGATTGGTGAAATTGTTGTTGTTGCTCTATGAGCTTGTTGAGATGCAATTTTGTGGTGACTGATGTGAAAGATGCAGAGATGATTAGTGTGATCAGGTGTAAAAGCAGTCCCATAAATGAGCAGCAATATAAAACATGCAAAAAAAACACTTAAACACCTAACACCTCAAGATTAGCCTAGTTGGATTCAAAAACAAAGTAAAGATAATGAAAAGGAGCTGATTTACCTTGTCTTGAATCAATCTTTTGGTTGGCCCTTGATTTTCGATGTTGTGTATGCTCCTTCGATGGCAAAAGATGCAAGAGTGGGATGCAAGATGGATGAAAAATAGATGGGAATGGATGCAAGTGCAAGCTTTTGGCTAATTATGGCTCAAATGGAAATTTTGTAAGAGTTTGGTTAACACAATGATCTCCCCCCAAAATAAGAGAAAAGAGGGGGTATTTATAGAGGAAGTTGAATTCTCTAGAGAATTCAATGGTTGAGATTCACCCAACAAGGTCAAGATGAAGGGCTATGGTGATTCGAGGACTCACAAACCCTCACATCTTGACATGTGGATTGTGAGATGGCTTAGGGATGGTGATGTGTAAATGAGTTGGAAGGAGGGTACATGAGGTGGAAGAAGGACAAGTACTTTGCAAGTACCTTGGGGAATGAGAAGATTTCCTCAAAAAGAAACTTCTTGTTCCCAAGTGGGAATGAAAGTGACTTTTGAGGAATTTTAGAATTCTTCAAAAATCTCCATGGGAAAAGGGAAAGTAGTTGGAGAAATAAATGTGAATTAAAAATTCACATACTTGCAAGAATCTCATGGACAAGACAAGGTTCCAAAAAGGGAAACCTTTATCTACATGTGACTTGATGTGACAAGTCAAAGTTTCTAAAAGATGTATGGGAAGAGAAAATTCTAGGAGGAATAAATGTGAATTTAAAATTCACATGGGAAAGAGGGTCAATACCAAGAAAGGCAAATGAAAAGGTTGACTAAAAAGGCATGCTAAATATGGCTAATGACCTTGATTAAGGTTGTACAAACACATGATTAAGATAATTAACTAAAAATTAGAAGCAAGTGGCAAATGTTGGAGGATGTGACACATCCTAACCATAAATTAATTAAATTAATTATGATTAGAAGAGGGTTAGATGACTAAAAGGAATTAGAGACCCACTTGGAAAAGTTGGAGGATGTGACAATGAGAGAGAAAAGAAGAATTAAAAATTCACTTAAATGACTAAATTAAATAAAGTGGTATATTTATTTAATTTAGAGAGGAAAGAAGATAAAAGGATTTAATCATTAAATTAAATACTTTAGGAATCTTATGCAAATGAAGAAATATTAATTAAATGAATGATTTAATTAATACAGGCAAAGTGGACGAGTAAAGGGATGAATAAGTAGACAACTTTGACCATATGGGTGTGGTTAAATTTGGATGTCTACAATTAGATTAAATGATGGTGATGATTTTAAGGATTAAGGATTTGGATGATTGATTGGATGATCAATTTAGTACTCCAATTGGATTTGAGAACTCAAATTGATTACGATTGGTTGATTGGCACTTGGCATAGGAAAATTTATGAAGCACATAGGATGATAATGATTAGATTGTACTTGAGATAGGTAAAGTTGTCAAGCATGAATGATTTCAACATGAACTAACCTCTTACTTGAGGTGATTTTATTTGGCCGAGGAAGATTACTAACTTAGGATAGGTTGCATTCCTTAGTATGTGTGACCATGAGGATGATGATTGATAGGATTATGATTTTATAATTCTCAAACAAGTGTTAGGAGGTTATATTTTAATTCACGGTGATGGGGATATCAAAGAAATGCATTTAGAGATGTTCTTGTATGGATAGCGTGATGATGTGATGATTTTTGATAAGGGTGGTGTGATAAAAATGATCAATATGAATGATTGGAAGATGCAAAAAATATTTTGATTATAGGATTAGACTCAGATCAACTAGGGCTACCTCTAGTCAAGAGGATTTTCTCTTTGTATTTTTTATGGAGAACATATCCACCCAAGAATAGTGTAGATATGCCTATCTAGAAATGTATCCACCTAAGAAAAAGGTTTCCTATCCAAAAAGTGAAGTCACCCAAACAGGATCACTTATCTACAAAATCACCCAAGAACAAGGTGTTTTTGTCCAATAGTGTATCCACCTATCCACAAGTTGGAACTACCTAAGTAGGATGGTTGACTAGTTTGACCAAACAGAATCACCTATGAACAAAGCGCAAACACCTATCTAGAGAAGAGTCACCTATTAGTGGAGCCACCCATGTGAAAATAGATCTACCTAAGGATAAAAAAATTGCATGTCAATGAAGTGAAGTCACCCATGTAGGTTGACAAGGTTGGCAAATAGATTCACCTATGTATGACTGAGCCACCTATGCACAAGGTGTATCCACCCAAGTAAGACTAGCTAGACTAGGGGAGTGCAATTTCCCATGAACAGAGTGAATATTCACATGTAGAAACATATATGTCCAAGTACAAAGTAGGATCGTTTATCTAAGGATGACAAATAGACGAAAAAGGACCAATCAAAAAGATAGTCAGACTTTGATAGCATGGACTAGAGACACTCAATGGTAATCATAGGAGAACACGCCAAATTGTATACACCTAGATTAATCAAGTAGGAGTGATAATCTACCATAGTCCCACCAACTCAAAGGCTAATATATCAAGATTGGTGTGAGGTGCCTCTCGATCAAGAGTTGATAGATAGAGATTTAATGGTGCAAGGGTTCACCTTCTCTTTTTGTTTGGAGGTCTTGATACCTTGCCCAAAGAGCTCCTACCTCTACTTAGGGAGATACATGGTGAGTAGCTTTGGGCATGATACTATACACTGCACTATGATAGGAAACAATAGAAAGGTCTTAAGCTAGGCTAAAATAGGCTCTCTAGTGCATCCATAGCAAGAGGGTATGTGAGACACGTTCATGAACACTATTCCATCACAAGCATGAGTTAGGAATGTTATTCAAGTCATTTAGACCAACCCTGTAGTCCTAGCTTGGTATCACCTAAGTATTAGAGTTTCGTTAAACACAATGCAAATAAATTGGGGTACAACTTTCATTCTCCCCCCTTTGTATACCCCATCGGCTCATGTGGTCAAGATTATCCCTTGGGGTGATGAAATACCAAAGCAATCCTCCTAAAGGGAAGGAAATGTTAGGTTTTTATGATCTCCAAGCTCGCATGAAGCACAAGGAGAGAGTGTACATGCAAAACTAGCTCTTCTATGTAACACATCAAATGGACTTAGGTTGACTTGTGATTTTTTATCCCTAAGCTCACCAAACAGTGCAAGGGGAGAGCATACATCAATAAGATACCTCAAACATAGCAAACAAGGTAAATTGACCCTTTAAAAAAAAATCCAAATGTGCCTAAATTAGTGATAAAACACAATATCTTCGATGAACCTCCTCTAAGAGAGTGTTATTAGTTTAGTACATTGGTCTTGGAAAAGATGAGGTTGTGGACAAGATTTAGTGAGATCACAAGAACAAGGACAAGTTAGTTCATCAATATCAAATGTGTGAAAGTTGAAAAATTAGAATTAAAATCAACAAACATAGGTTACCTAAAGATCCTCTCATGTGCAGAGCACAATCACCCTTGTGGGAGCACATCCACCTATGTGGATGACGAAGTTTCTTGTGAGCAAAGTCACCCCTGTGTGGGAGGAGTAACCTCTATAGAGTGTATATCTACCTATGAAGGTGTAGATCTGCCTGTGTAGTCACCTATGTAACAGTGCATCTACCCTTGAAGAATGTATATGGTCGTGTAGAATCACCTTTGTACCAGGTGTATCTTCCTATACAACAAATCCATCTCTATACCTAGGCACAAATCTGCTTGTTCTCCATGAGGGATATCTGGATGGTGGAAGGTTGGAGTGAATATATGTTTGTGGGGATGAAGTTTCCCTTTTGCAAAATGGATCCACCTGTCTGGAGCATATCAACCTCTATATAAAAACCTGCAAGTAAAAATCTCATGAAAAACTAGGAAATGATGTCAGCAAACCTGTGATGTGAGTCCCACCAGGCATGCTAGAATATGTGTAGTGAAAATATGCTTCCAAATGGAGAGAAATGCAATACAAAAATCAACAAAAAAACAAAATCAAGCAACAATCAAGATAAGGGCAAATAAAGCTCAAACTTTCTTGGAATTTGATGAAGACTGAATATGTCAAAGCTCTTGATGTGTATATTACCCCGGTCCAATTGAATTCAATGTGTTCTCAACAAAAACTTGGAAGCATAACCATATCAATTTGTTCAAAGTTGAAGGACTAAAAAATGACCAACTGTTTAGCATTTGATGTGCTCATGAATTAGATGGATGGCTAGGATTTCAAGATGGGAGATCAAGGGCTAACTCATGAGGTCATGCCAAGTGGCATCATGGGAGGAAATGTAGGAGAGTTGACCTCTCAAGGCCTAAGATGGTGACAAGTGTCACCATGTGAAGGCTTGAGAGGGAGATTGGTACTTGGCAAGTACCTTGGGGGATGGGGAAGATCTTTGTCATAAAGATCTTCCTTGTCCAAAATCCCAAAGATGGTGAGGTGGAAAAGAATAAAGGAATTTAAAATTCCTTAGGCGTATTTTGGAGAGAGGACCCATGTTGGGTTGCTTCTCCAAAAATGGAAAGCTTTTAAGGCTGAGTGTACAAGGTGGGTAGCAATAAATTGAAATGATATTATCCCTTCCTAATTAAGGGATTAGGAATGTGTAAATGATTAAGAGAGGAATTAGGTGAGGGTTAGGCTTAATGACAAGTGATTAGGATGTAAGTGGGAAAAGTTGGAGGATGTAACACCTCTTAATCCATGATTAATTGTGTGCACATCATTAGGAAGTGGAAATTAGTGTTAGGATTAGGAGGTAATGAAGAATGATGGTGGATGTGACAAGGAGAGAAAATAAGAGAATTAAATAATTTATTTAATTCTTGAGAGGAGATGGAATGATTAAATTAAATAAATAAAATTATTTATTTAATTTAAAGAGGAGAGGGGTGAAAGATAAGGTAAGTAATTGAAAAATTAATTACCTTAGGACCTTACTAGATTAAGGGGGTAACTTGACAATGTTAATTAAATAATCAAAACATTATTTAATTAATGTAAATAGAAGGGAATTAGACAGAGTGACAAGGTAAAATTGACCAAATGTAAGTGGTCAATTTTAGGTGTCTACAACTACCTTCATTGACTAATAAATATGGTGTACCAAAAACATGCACTCATCTCAACGAATCAAAATATCCTCTATCAAGTGACTCACCATTTATGAGGATTATATTTATAGTGTTAGACCATGGATGTATCTTCTTGAATGATGCAAGTACTGTGTGTGCACCTCAAGCATTTATAGGATTTATTGTAAGTGGTTGAGTATAGAAATTAAGTTTACATTCAAAAAGGAATTCATACTGAAAACTTTAGAAATTATGTAGCAATTGCTACAAGTTAATAATGATGTTGCAGAACCTATTAATAATAACAATCAATAGTTGCTACATGAAACAATTACCTTTAATACTAGATAATCAATGATCTATAATTAAATTTATTGAAATTACTAACTACTAATGCTAATAATAGAGTCACAACGCTACCTCAAGTGGGCCCTTGCTCGGGTTACTGTACTCTTTTACTTGATAAAAATATTAGTCAATTCTTCTTATCATTCTTTCATTAAAATCCATTACAACATCAATTGATAAATAACTAGTTTAGATTATTGTTCAAATAATGATACAAGTATTGGCAAAAATTAGTATTGTCGCATTTATAAAAACCTTCAAAATATATATAGGCTAATTCTAATTGTCCTTGACTAGAAAGACTTCTAACAACCTAGATTACAACTATCAACTCACTCCTAGAATATATGAATAAAATTATTTTTATTTTAGGAAACATAGGAAACTTCAAAAGAATTAAATATTTAGGAAATGGGGTCATAATACAACTCTTTAACTATGATTTAGAGAAACAAAATCATTGGCATGCATAGATAAATGGCATAGCGTGTGTAATAAAAGAATCATTGTAGCTTCCTTTGTTGTCTATTATTGTGGAGTTCCTTCTTATTTTAGGGGAAAAAATCATTATTGTTAATGGATTTTGATGACTGCAATTATAGTTGCATGTTTTGGCTCCATTGGATGTGGGCATCCTACTTCCTCGATTTGAAGCACTCAATCCCTCAAGTATGTGTGTTCACTCTTTTGGTTGTAAGTTTTCCATAGTCTTTTCGCTATGTGTTGTTTTATATCCTTCTTGCATGAGGGGTTAGTTTTCTCCAAAAAACTTCTATGCTAAGATCACCAAAGTCATTATATAAATATGCAAACATTTTACACAATATCATTTATCAATTATAGTGTTTATGCTTTAAATATTAATCATCGAGTTTGGGAATTTTTGAGGAAATGTTTCATGAAATAGGAAATAAACATAGTTAATAGGAGTAATTATTGGAACCATCACTCCCCCCAACATAATGGGCTACTTCTCCTTGTGAATGGTGATCCTAGACCTACACAAACACAAAGAACAAACACATAATTAGTCCAATATGCAAGTTAGAAACAACATTCCCCATGAAATTCATTTGAGATATCAAAAACAAGAAATAAATGAAGAACGTAAATAAAACTATCTAATCTTTCTCAAAATAAACAAACTCTCAATCCCATGGGAGAATTGGTCCCATTTTGATGTGGAAAATGGCCCTTTCCCAATCCCTTGCAAGCTTGATGATCAATGGTGAAGATTTGCTGCTCCTTGGTGAAATTTTGCCATAACCTAGCTATGAAATGATAAAAATGGATGAAAATGGATAAAGATGGATGACAATTGCTCAAAAACTTGAAGATAATAATGTTGCATAAAGTTGTGGATCCAAAATCCAAATGAGAGCCTTCTATTTATAGAAGAGAATGATGGAGGAAGAGGAAAAATGGATGAATGTGGGACAAAACACCAACCAATAGCATAATGCCACTTTTCAACATGTGAGTGGACAAAGGTAGAGCACATTTGGATGAATGTTCACATTAATGCAATTAGGTGGAATTTCAAAATTAGAGAAGTGACAAGTTGGAGGGAGAGAAGAAATGAATTAAATGCCACTTGGCTCAAGAAAATGACATGTAAGATGCCTTTAATGCCTTGTTGGATGGACAAGTACTTTTTGGGGCATAATTCCAATTTGGGGAATATTCCATCCTTGATACCTTTTTGAAAGTAAATAGAGATTTAATAAATCAATTAAAATGATTTTCATGAGCAAGTTGCAAAATATAGAGGATTGGAGTGATTAAGATTAGGATTAATCAGGATTTTATTAATCTAAGAGGAGATTAGCTGATTTGACAATTTGATTTAGATTTTAGGATTTAAATAAATCAAAGTGAGGAATAATGAATTTAGACTAAATTAAATAAAGTTTGATTTATTTAGTTAAAGAGGATTGTGATAGTTTTAAATCAAATAAATAAATAAAATTTAAATGAGATGACTTTAGAGATTAATTAAATAAAGTGAATTATTTAATTAAAAAAGGGACTATAAGATTAATTAAATAAAATGATTTATTTAATTAACAGGAGAGAATGACTTAATCAGATAAATTTGATTTATTTAATTAAGAGATGGAATGTGATTAATTTAATCAAATAAAGGTTATTTAATTAAATGATTAGCAAAGGAGATGATTCAAGATGAACTGGTGTTAGTAAAATCAGTATCAAGTGTATAAGATCAATGGTATATTTTACATGTCTACATTTTTCCCCTTTTTGAAGCAATGTACCTGCTACGTTGGTTCAAAGAATAAACTGTTGCGATCAAAATTAAAAAAAAAATTGATTTTTTCAAATGCCCCATTGCTGCCCCAGTGAGAAGAATTACGTTGGTATATTGCCCGCTCGAGAGATCGAATGAAAATTTGAATTTTTGGGTGATCTCATGAAAAAAGAAGACAAACTACCTTACAGGTCTAGAAAGGGTCCAGGCTACCAAAAGCATGCCAAAACGCGAAAAAATGATGCAAAATGAGCCTCAGTTGAGAAAAAATGGGATTGGGGGTCCAAAACCCTAGTTGGATGGCTAAACACGGTCAAAAAACCCTAACTTTCATGCTTAAATAGCCCTCAAGGGGTCACTTCCAATTCATTTGCACATTCAGCCTTTAGAGATTCTTGACTTTTGAGCTCTAAGCACTATTCGAGATGGTGCAACATGTGCTTCCACAACACATTTCAAAGCGAGTGCAAGTGTACCAACAACTCCCAGGCATAGGACCACCGATATGTGACCCTACCCCACCCTGTCCTTTCACTTTTTGTGCACATTAATTAGGGTCAAAAGTCAAACTGAGTCAAGTGGTGCTATTTAGCGCTGCTGAAAGTGTTAAATCAACATCGCGTGGTCTTAAAGTGCGCCACTATTGAGTCTAGTGACGTGACGTTGTAGTTTAGAAACTAGGGTTTGCACTTCAAAGTCCATCACACATGCAAATGGTGTCGCAGAAGTCCTATTAGGATTTTAGGGTTTTTAGCCAAACTGATGCGCGGTCAAACAATATCACAACAGTGGAGTTTGGAACTTAAAGGTCTCTAGCGGCATAGTTTGGAACTTTCAAACAGTGATGCATTTGTTGTTTTGGTCACGAAAACTCCAAACAGGATCCTATTTTTTTACGAAACTTAACGTTGTGACTTTACTAGTGCAGGAGGACACTGAGTCAGTACACTCATGAGAGCACAGGTCTTTGATACTAAGCAGACTGACTAGTTTGCATGAGTTGCTCCAGGAGCACCTAGGAGCGATAGGATTATGGTACGTTGCATATGCTCCAGCCATCAGGACACACCTAGGGATGATAACAGCACTGGTTGAGCAATGGCATAATGAGACATCCTCATTTCACTTCCCTACAAGCGAGGCAACCATTACCCTGGAGGATTTCTGGCACATTCTTCGATTGCCTATCCATGAAGAGAGGGTGCTTTATGATGTGGACATCGGGATAGATGCCTCTTATGAGGTTATGGGCCTAAACGAGATTATTTTCACTAAGGGACAGATTGAGCTAGAGCGGTACAGGAGCTCAGTGTCGTCTTTTCGATTGATCGTAGCTACTATTATCTCAGGCCTTGTGGCACCATATCGGTGTGGCCAATACTTCATTCTAGGATGGGATCTTTCCTAGGAGTGAATGCTCTATGAGAGAGAGTGTTTTGCATGGGGACCAATGATATTGGCCTCACTCTACCATGATTTTCTTGAGTTTGCTTACTATGATAGCAAGGCCATCAGGGTCGGAGTGACACTTCTCCACATCTTGGCCTAGGAGCACATTGCAATGTTTTTCCCATGAGTTACACTACTTGACATGGAGCCACATGATCCCACAGTCTGGTGGTACATAGGGGCCTTGACATTTACACATATAGGAGTAGTCGGCATCCCTCACTAGAGGAGGGTGATTGATGATATGATAGTCTTTACTTAGAGGCCTTGGCTTGGTATGCCCACTTGGTATGATGACATTCAGTAGCTCTTCTTCACAAGGAAGGACCAACTATGCAGGGCAGAGAGCACACCATGATCGAGCGTTACCTATCAAATCAGATGGCTAAGTAGTTTAGGGACACTCAGGACAAACCCGATGACCAGTACGTGGCTATATTTTTTTGTACTATGAGGGAGACTACATGGGGTCAGACGATCCCTTCAAAGGAGGCAGTGGATAGTTTTAGACAACTGATGGCCAAGCCATGGCCATATGATTAGGGGCCAATGGACCCAGGGACCACACAGGCTTATCGAGATTGATTTCATCCACTGACCAAATTAACAGTGCTTGGCGCATTGTTACCACGATGGAGACCTTGAGGCAAGTCAACAAGGTGAGGGTAGGGGCGAGGAGGCTGGGAGACGAGGATGGAGATAGATACAATGATTGAGGTAGAGGAGGAGGAAAAGGAGGAGGTGGACCACCTCCAGATCAACGAGTGAGAGGGATCAGGGGTACGAAGACTAGCAGAGAGATGGTGATAGGAAATAGAGAGATGGGGATCCACAAAAGGATGCCCCAAGGAACCCACAATAGCAGCCACCAGCACCAGCACCACCACCTCAACCAAACCAGAGGGATGCCCTTATTCAGTAGTTACAGGCACAAGTTGCCACTTTGATAGTTGAGAGAGATCAGGCCCACGCAAAGTGGGATCAAGCCATCCAATAGAGACAAGCTATAGAGATTCAGCTTGCACAGGAGACTGGGAGACGCTAGCAGTTCAAGAGCACATAGGGTAGGACAACCCTAGCACACATGTATCGGGATGTAATCAAAGAGGCACAGTACTATAGAGTACATTATCATTAGGTAGTGCCTCGACCAACCCAGGCACCAGACTTCTCAGAGTAGACAAGTTAGAGGCAGGATCAACTTGAGAGACAATCGGGTGATGGGAGCAGCCATCAAGGCTAGCTTCATACATTTTTGATAAGATACCTCATTCTTTTTGTGATCCGTGGGCTCATTTTTCATAGCCCCATGGGCGATTGTATTATGTTGATTGACATACACACATTTGACCCTGATTCTTTGTACCATGACAATTACATTTTTGATGATATACATGATATGGTTCGATTTGATATGATGTGTTCTATTTTATCTATGCATGATGGATGGATATTTTTACTTTCCCATATGCGATGTGATGATTCTATTTTATGTGATGTGATGTAATGATTATGCAGATGTTTATGGATAGATGCATTTCTTTTTCGATATCTTTCTATCCACTTTTTATGATGATACAGATGCAAATGTTATGATATGCAAATGATTTAAAATGCTTAGACTAATAGATCCATATAGATGAAGATGTTATGTGTTATGATTATGAAATTTATGAGATACTCTTTTTTCTTTTTCAGTACATTTTCCAATATGTATGGATGGCATGATGATGCACATAATATGATGCGATGATGTTTTTATTATGATACCTATTTGATGATGCAAATGAATGATATGATGATGCTTATGTGACAATGCAAATGGATAATATGACAATGTATATATGGATGATATGATAATGCTTATGTGATGATACTTTTATGCTTATGAAATGGATGAAAATATGATTATGCAATGGATGTTTTGATGATGCATATGACATGATTTAATAATGTCTATGTGATGATACTTTTATGTTTATGTAATGGAAGCAAATGTATGGTTTATGAGATGCTTAGAATAACCAAGCTATATTATGCAATGATGTTCAATGCAATGCATGCAAGATGATTAATGTTTCCTATATGATATGATATGATATGCATTATGTTTATGGATGCATTGGTGATGATTTTGATTAACTATCATGGTACCATGTTAGCGCAGAAAGAAGACAGAAGAAATAAGAGAATCCAACAAGTCAACTTTATTAGAGATGATGATGATGATGATGATGATTATTATTATTTTCTTACCAGGAATTGGTACTTTAAAAGGGCTATTTACCTTATGTTTTATAACACACATAGGCATGATGCATCAAGGTATAAAGAACTAGGATCCATGGCATTGCACCTAGTGTGATGGACTTTGACTCAACAAATCATATAGGAGTACTCATGTTCACACCTGACACACAGAACCTTATTCAAAATACAGTTAAGATATTCCAAACATCTCAAACCAAAACATAGAAAGGAAAGCCTTCCTATGTGGTCAACAAGACACCTAAAACACCTTCCCTACATCCAAACAAAGCACGCATGACCAAGGTTATATTACAAGAATATCCAAAAAGCACAGCAGATAAAAAGATATTGATCGTTGCCCCATTCCTTTCTCTCTAAATCCCTTTGTTTGGACATCATCAAGAGGTCATCGAAATGAGCACAAATAAGATAAGTCAAAAAGACAAAGACCAAGTAAACAAACAAGCTAATGTTCTTCATACCGCTAGCCAAGACTAAACTACGATGATGCCTGATGTTGATGTCCATTGTGGGAAGGATGCATCCTAGGACATGATGTTATCAAATGATTTGGGACAAACTAGACAATGACCTATTAGTACCAAGAGTTGACCAACTTGTTTACTTATTGGCCTAGTCTTGAGACCCTTGACGTTTGAGTTTCCACTTGTTACTTGCTAGACTTGTTTCTAATTGTTTCACTAAAGGTTGGGGGTGATGGTGATTTATTGTGAGTGAATATTTATTTTGGATGATCGTGAAACGGGATGGATGGATTTTTTCAAATATTTGGATGTTTTTGATGTTTTGAGGCTATTTTTGGTATTTTCAAGATGTTTTACAAATGTTTTGATTTTCCAAATTTTCCAATGTTTTGGGGTTTTTTGAGATTTTGACTAAGAGATTAACCTAACGACCTATCCTAGGGGCCTCGAGGCTTGATCAATAGATTAGTCTTACCTACATTATATACGCAGAAACCACATAGTTTGAATGACACAAACTTGATTATTGATGAGATATGAACAAATGGATTGCCAGTTTATTAAGACGGACTCCTAAAAGGATTGGCCTAAGTGTCTCGGGGATGATTAAAGATCAACCTTGCCTACGTTCAGAGCTTAGAGACCCGTAGTTCAAAAAGACAACTCTATTTTTTACTTTTTTGATTGACTTTTTGACCTGTTTTAGATTTTTTATATGTTTTGAATGTTTTTGAGATTTTCTAATTTTATGAATGTTTTTGGATTTTTTGATTTTATGAATATTTTTGGATTTTCTGATTTAAGGAAGACTTCAAGAATATACACGAATCAGATCCAATGAGAACATGCCCCCAGCGTGATGCAATAGACTACTCCAATATAGGCAAGACAAACTAACCTTAGGAATGGACCAATTAGTACTAGAAGGGATCATGATACAAACACAGGATCAAGCTATGATGCGGATGCGGACGGGTGATGGATGGATGATGGAAGTGTGATGGATGGATGACCTAGAACAAGTCGTGAAGATCCCAGTGGATGGAAGGTACTTATTTACACAAGGTGCCTATTTGCCACGTTTTCACCAAAGTGCCACCAAAGTGGTTTTCACTAGAGGGATGATTTTTTCTCTTTACTATTTTTAATCCTTTTCTTGATATTTTTGGAAAAAAAAAATTGTCACCAAGACGTCTATTTGCTAGGTTTTCATTAGGGTGACCATTTTTTCAGGACAGTTTCTCATTATTTTGTATTTTTGGTTTTATACCCTACAATATTAGGCATAAAAAAATTTGAGATGAGAGTTGTTCATGGGTTCCTGCAAAGGTTCCCCTTCTAGTGTTGATAACTAATATGCCCTTGACTTGTAGCTTGCTATAATGACGAAGGGCCCCAACCAATTGGGTTCAAACTTTCCCTTACTATTCAAATTTGGAACATTCTTTTGATTCTCCTTTAGCACCAGATCTCCTACTTAGAAAGTCTGACTCTTGATCTTCTTGTTGTAACTCCACTTGAGTCGGTTTTGGTAGACTTGCAAATGGTTTAAGGCATCCATATGCTGCTCATCTAGTAATTCTAGCTCATTTAATCTCGACACCCGATATTCTTCATCCGTGATGAGATTTTGCAATGATATCCTCAATGATCAGAGCTCGATCTCAATGGGGAGTATGGATTTTGATCCATAGACTAGGGAGAATGGGGTGGCACCTATTGGTGTGCGGATACTTTTTCAGTGGGCCCATAGAGTAGGATTTAATTGGAGGTGCCAATCACAACTAGCTTCATTGATCATCTTCTTGAGAATTTGCAGGATGGTCTTATTTGTAACCTCAACTTGGTCGTTTCCTTGGGGATAGTACGGAGTGGAAAAGCGATGTTAGATTTTGAACTTTTGGCATAGGTCATGAACATCCTAATTTTTGAACATATCCCATTCTTTGAGATAATGGCTTGAGGGACACTATAGCAGCAAATTAGGTAGTTCAGGATGAACTTTGATATCTAATTTCCTATGATATAGGTCATGGGGATGGCTTCCACCCACTTTGTGAAATATTTAGTGGCATTATTGATGAATTTATGTCCACTGGATGAGGTGGGGGTAATTTTTCCAACAAAGATCCAGCCCCCACTATGAAAAGGGCGAAGGTGTAACAATTAGGTGGAGCTCCTGAGCTGGTGCATGGATGAGATCCCCATGTTGCTGACACTACAAACACCTTCTGACATAATTGTGTGCTTCTCTTTCCATTGTAGCCCAATAGTACCTTGTCCACAGCAGTTTCTTGGCCAAGATCATACTGTTCAAATGTGAACAACAAATGCTATTGTGTACCTTGGTTAAGGCAATCAAAGCTTACTCGCCATGTAGGCAACATAATAGGGTTCCTTCAATGCTTCTGCGGTATAGGGTATCTCCAAGGATGACTTTTTGATAAAGGATCTTTTGAGATTCAAGGTTATGTCAACAGGGAGGACTCCTATCTCAAGTAAGTGTATATATCATGGTACCAGGGATCACCAGGACCAACAATTTCACACACAAATTCAGACTCTAGTACCTCGAATGCTGGTACAAGAAGCTACTCTATAAGGAATTCTTGCTTTGGGATGTTTTGTGGGATCTCTAGGAGTAATCCAATTGTAGCCATTGCATTTGTCGCTCTGTTATTTTCTCTTGGTAGCTACTCAAGTGTGATATCAAGGAAGAACTCCATAAGGCTTTCCACTAGTTTCTTATAGGGAGTCAACTTGTCATCCTTTTTTTGATACTAATTGTTTACTTGGTTGATTATGAGTTGTGAGTCTCCATAGACCTTGAGTGCCATGATCTGCCACTGCATTGCAAATTTGAGCCCTATGACAAGAGCCTCATATTTTGTGATATTATTTGTGCAAGGGAATGATAGCTTGTATGATTTCAGTATATAGTCCCCTTGTGAAGTGATGAAGAAGATCCCTTCTCCCGACCCATGTTGTGTGTAGGATCCATCAAAGTACATTTTCTAGTGATCTGCTACACTTAGGTTGAAGATTGATTCATCAGGGAATTATGATATAAGTGGATTCTCTGAGTATATTGGTGCTTTTTCCAGCTAATCCGCAATTACGTGTCCTTTGATGGCCTTGTATTCCACATACTTAGTGTCATGCTTTGTTAGGATCATAACCCATTTAGTTGTTCACCCTATAAGTGTTGCTTTGGAAAGCAGGTACTTGAGTGGGTCTATCTTTGCAATGAGCTTTATTTGATGTGCTAGCATGTAATGTCTGAATTTTTGTGTTGCAAACATAACTACTAGACAAGATTTTTCAATGGATGTATAGTTTATCTCATGTCCCACCATATTTTTACTGATGTAGTAGATAGCTCTCTCTTTTCCATTTTCATCATGTTGTGCTAAGAGAGTGTCGAGAGCTGTCATTGTTGCTGATATATATAGGATCAAGGGTTTGCCTAGAATTGGCGGCATGAGAACTAGTGGTGTGAGTAAGTACTCCATCTATTTGAAGGCCTAATCACATTTCTCATCCCACTTGTATGCTACCCCCTTATGGAGTAGATGAGAGTATGGGACATCCTTGTCTACTAGTTGTGCTATGAATCGGTAGATGGACTGGAGTCTTCCTTGTAAGCCCCTTAGTTGTTTTAATGTTTTCGGTGCCTCCATTTTGAGGATTACTTTAACTTTAGTAGGTTCTACCTTGATTCCTCTCATGGATACAATGTACCCTAGGAGCTTGCCTAACTATAACCCAAAGACACACATTTTTAGATTTAGTTAGGCTTTGCACTCTTCTAGTCGGTCAAAGATGGAACTAAACGCTGCTATGTGATCTCGACATTTCTTTGACTTGGCCAATATATCATCCAAGTAATCCTCCATGGTCTTGTGAATCATATAATGAAATATTAGTGCCATGGCCCTTTGATAGGTTGCTCCTACGTTATTCATCCCAAATGGCATCATATTCTAGCAATATGTCCCCCACGGACAAGTGAAAGCCATTTTTTGTTGGTCATCTTTTACTAGATCATGATCTGTTTGTAACCTGAGAATTCGTCCATCAATGATAACATCTCATGTCCTACCATCATATCCATAATCATTTCAATGTTTGGAAGTGGAAATTCATCCTTGGGAGATGCTTTGTCAAGGTCTTGTTGACGTCCCAAATGGCACAGCAACGTGCAAACAGAATATTGCTACTCTGTTTCTCCTAAAAGAGAAAGGAAAGACATGGATGCCTTAGCTCCCAAGGTCTTTATAGTTGGTTCTCAACTATGCTGATGTCCCTCAGTGGTCAATGTAACAATAATGTTCAAGGGGCCTGTTGGTGTTGAGCTTTTGGACTGTTCTGGAGTTAAACATGAATTTAAATCTCCTCTAATCGGGGTTTTTTAAGAAATAGAAAAAGATGGATCAGGGCTTTGGAATAGAAAAGAATGATACTTCATCCACATTAGCCAGACCTGTCACCTTCCAAGGAATTCCTAACTAAAACTATAGAACAAATTCAACTTGTGGCTAACACAGTTTCATTCATTCACAGTGCTGATTTCAACAGCAAATTGCAAGTTACCATTCAAAAAAAACATAAAACCAAACTTCATTCCTTGAAAGCTTCACAAATAAAATGATTAATTCAAGACAAACACCATTCTGGAACACAACATGAAGTAGATTAAGATCTAGTTGCTTCTACTATCAGTGAGACAGATAAACAATATTTACAAATCCGGCACAATCACCAGTGTATAGAAAATATGTGGCTCCAAATTATTTCCACTTACACTAAGAAAACTAAAAGATACATTATTCTTCTACTTAATCTAACTCCTAACTACCAGTTCTACTCTACCCCTTTCTAACTCTACCAGGTCTAAAAGTTCTCCATTCTAACCTAGAAGTTCTAACCTTTACAAAGTGGCAAGAATGCCTTATATATAGAATGCAACAAAAATAATGTGTCGTCCCCCTATATTAGGGTTTACAAAATATCTGCATCTAGGAGAGTCAGCTCTCATATCTTTTGAAGAAAGTCAATGTTGCATTCAATCTGAAGCCCCGTTGTCCATGTTGATGAAATATTTCTAGGAAAGATCTATAGATCTTTTGCTACTGCAGCATTAACTCTTATGTCTCTGTGTCCATCTTTGAACTCTCTTGCAGTCCACCTTGAATGCTTCGGAATATCCCCATTAATACTAATTTGTTTCTGCCAGTGGTCACTATAGTTGTCCCTATGACTCATAGTTCCTTTCTTTCCTTCAGCCTTTCTTCATGCTCTGGACCTTTCTATCTGTTGACCACTTATGGAAGCACCATCGGGCCTCCCTATAGATCTTTTCATTTCACCTGAGCTGATCCATCGCCTTCCGATCTCAAAAAGAATCCATCTGGATTGCATTCTGTTGGTCTTCCACAGGAGCGGTCAATTGATCAAACTGTCGCAAGTCAGCCCTCTTAGCTCCTCCTGATTGGTTAGACATTCGCCACACCAGATTCCCAAGCAGTCAAAAGTGATCCCCATTGAATCGCATGTCGGTGAGACACTTATTTTGTCTCCCTGATGTGATTATATCACTTTTAGCAACTATCGACGTAGCATAAGACAATCGGCAAGACCTTTTGGCGAGCTACAGAAGTTATATCAAGCTCACAAAGACCATCGGCAAGACTCCTTACTGTCGCCCAGAGGCTATGGTAAGTTATTCTTGGTTATATTGATGCCTCCTTTACTAGGAAACCCATCGCTATCAGTAAGACCTTCAGCAAACTCCTTTTCATTCTCGCCGAGCCCACCTCCTTCCTCTACGAGCTCGACCTCTTTTCCTTTCGGCGTGACTTTCTTCCTTCACCAAGACCTTTTGGCAAAGGTATGATCCTTGGTCGTGCTCCATTTCTTTTCGGTGGGACCCCGCTTTATGTCGACATGACCTTTGCTTGTCGCTGTGACCTCATAGCGAAGCCCCCTCTTTTGTTTGGAGTCTCCCTAAATTCCTCTTGTTGACCTTCCTGCACCAGCTTCTCTTTTTGTTTCGGTGTGACCTTCATGAGTCGGTGAGACATTACACCGAGTCCCATATCCTTCAGCGAGCTCATTTCTTTATGTTGGGGAGACATCATCGGGTCGGCAAGACATCTTACCGAACCTGTTCCACTCATTCAGAGTCTCCCCAAGTTCCTTTTGTTTCCCCGAGCTCGGTCTTTTCATCATGACCTCATCATGTCGGTGAGACTTCATGCCGAAGGTTTTATCCTTCGCCGAACCTTTCATTTTGTTTGGGGCCTCCTTCTTTCGGGTAGACCTATGGTGATACTCTTTCTGTGTTGCCAAGACCCTAGCACGTTGACCAGACTTTATGTTGATTTCTTTCACTCTCGCTGAGCTTCCTCCATGTTGCTGAGACTCTCTTTGGTCGGCGAGACTTTACACTGACTGAAGCTTCCTTTTGTCGAATTATGTTGTACCAAGACCTCGTCGTAGTCACACCGATGCATTTTCTTTGTTCCCCATGTGTCGCCGTAGCATTCTTTTGTCAGGGAGATGTCCTATAGAAACCTCATGTCTCAGCGAAAGCCTCTGCATGTTCTTTCTTTGGTCACTGAGACTTATGAATTCTCTTGCTAAAGACCATTGATATAATCCCTCGCGCCATGTCGGTGTGACTGGAGCCATTCGGTGAGATGTTATTCCGATGCAATTGAGCCTTGCTGAAGTGTATGCCTGTATGCATTAGTCGATGAGACCTCCTAGATTCGTTGAGACATCTTGGCAAAGAGAAAACATTTCACCGATAATGAATCCCTTTGATAGTGGTCGGCAAGACCTTGAGATTTCGCCAAGACCTCCCCCTAAAGGGAAAACTCATGCTAATAGAAAACTCATTTTCACCAAAATGATGACCTTGATCCTTCCGATAGATTCTTGTATGTAAATTCCACTCGCCATGACATCCCTGGGGTCTTGTCGATAGGCAACACAGACACAGATTAAGCAGAATGCACTGGTAGTCGGCAAGACATCTGCAAGATCTTGATGACTTTCTTCTTAGCTAATTTTTATGACCAACTGGACTGGGGGATGCCTTCCAACTGAGCTCCCTTGACAAATATCATCCTTTATATGATTTAATCCTACATTCAATGAAGAAAACCACAGTAAAGATCACATAAATAGAAGTTAAATAAACAAAAATCATCATTGAAATGAATCCTATGTCAGTAGGGTGTCGTTAAATCTTAAAATAAAATGATCATACAAACAGTTCGGGTTTCAGGCTGACCCACGGAATCCAAGCCAAGGAGGAATTTCGGAGAATTTCAAGTCAAGCGGATTCCAATGGAATAAACATGAAAACACCCATTAGAAACTTAATCCGATCATTATCATTCAAGGAACAACATGCGAGATCTTCAAAATAGCATAAATGAATCATAAAATACATCATCATTTATTAACTAGTCCTACTTCTCCATACTTTTCACATTCCATCAAATTCTGGGGAAATCCGCACGGGACGGATTTCCACGAAGGAGAAGACATTCCTCGGAGGCCTCAGGGATTTCGGGAAAATTCGGTCCACGCGGAATTCCACGAAGACCAAAAATCCCCGAACAACTATGTTTGGTCAGAGCTTGAGTGAGATCTGGGAGAATCCGGATTAGGTGGAAAATCCTGAACTTAGGAGAAAACATGAATTCCAACTGAGGCAGAACCAAACTTAGATCAGACAGAACAAAACATAAAACACGGAGAAACAGAAGAACCCCCAAAAGCAAAGCAAATAACAAAGGAAAAGAAACCAAAAAGAGAAAGGGGGATCCATTTTGTTCCAAAATAAAATGGGGTGGTTATGCAAGGCATAACAAATAGTGACTTGGCTAGGAAAATGGTTTAACCATTTTCAAGAATCTAAAGAATTCAGCTACCTAGAACTCCTGGTTCATGAACATCACAACTCCAATTGGGTCAGTTTAAGAATCAAGGTTGAGCTAGAATCTCAAAATGTAAGTCAACAATAGCTACCCCTGAATCTATGTGTGTGCTTGATTGTGCATCACTCGCTCATGAAGT
Organism: Sequoia sempervirens; assembly: GCA_007258455.2. Lineage (NCBI taxonomy): Eukaryota > Viridiplantae > Streptophyta > Pinopsida > Cupressales > Cupressaceae > Sequoia > Sequoia sempervirens. The sequence goes on from VDFB02022158.1 coordinate 27,367, forward strand.
TTTCTTCATCTTTTGGACAACAACGTGTAAGATTTGAACTACATGAGTTGATTTCCTTTAGCTGTCGTGCAATGATATCCTGGGAATTGCTCCACTGCCAGTCAGGCGTCCATAGCCCCAACGGAGATACCTCTAGTTTTCTCACAGCATTACTCTATTGCCAGATAGGAATCCATAGCCTTGGTAGAGATACTGGAATCACCCATTCATATTGAGTCTCTTTCTCTTTCAGATAATTCTTTTCTCTCCTTTTTTTTCTCATAGAGTTCTAGATATTTAATTGAATTCCTTTTCAATATGTCAGATGTTTACACCTGATCTGGGTTGAAAACTACCATGGACCTCATGACAGCACTTGGAAAATTGGATTTTTCACTCAAGTCTTACAACATTGTCATCCTAGGACAAATATATCATTACAAGAGGAGATGATCTTATTGATTTGTGACAAATTCAGGGGAGCTAATGAAGGTTACTTACTTTGCACTTTGTTTTCAAGACGTTCCACAACCTTTATTGAAAATGGGCATGAAACAACGAATTTAGGACAAAAATCACCCAATCAGCAGATCTAAAAATATCTAAACCATTTCTCTCCAAATGACCAAAGTACACCTGGGATAATAGCCACCACTCTAAGATGGGAAAGAACGGATAAACCCCAAAGAACAAAACAAAACAGAAACCAAAAGAACCAAGGAAGCATAAAGACAAAAAGAAAAAGGAAGAATAGGAAAAGGCAAGAAAGACAAAACAAAGGAAAACTAACTAAACCAAAAACTAACACTAACCTATCCTAATCCTAAACTAACTCAAAAGCTAAACTTTACAAACACAAAACTGTAAAAATTTACACATTGACTTGACTGATTTTTCATTATGTGTAGCAATCTTAACTTACTAGGCACAGTTCTAAGCCTAGCAAATTTATCTTTATACTCATAAATATAAATTTTATAGGCAATAAGTTCATTCTGAGGGCATAAAGCTTGAAATATTATCAGCTGTGGGTTCTCAGTTTTGTCATGATTTACCCACAAACATGTTTTACTATCCCCAACGTCATAATCAAAGTAAAAATTATTAAAACACAGAGGATAATGAAAGGACACCACCTAATTCGGAAGATTTCTAGTTACCAATGCAGGCTTGTGTTGTATGATCTCCTCTTCACTAGGTCTCAACTCATGGAACACCACTGAATCAAGGTTCATCTTGTAGTCAGGATATTCACTCACCAGCATCTTTGTATTCATCTCGGGCACGGAGTCAAAAATTTTCTAAATTTCTTGAGATGTAGTCTCACTTTCAACTTTCTCTTGAAACATGTCATCCCCTAGGGTTTGAGAATCTACTTCTAGCTTATCACCATTGATGGACCAGGGATATTGGCACATATTAAGCAAGGACTTTCTTCCAACAAGACATTTGAGCAATCATAATCAAAATCCAGAAAATACTCCCTTGTCTCATTCTCTTCGTTATGTTGAAGAGATTTAACCTCTAAGATAACCTCCTAGTTGCTTTCTTGGCATTCCTCTACTTCATCCAAATGTACTCCGTCATGAACTTCTTCAGGGAACAATTGACTGATTTGCACCTCTACTTGGACTTCTTCCCTTAAAATTTCATTTTGGCATTTAAGTCCTTGACTTTGACCACAAGATTCATTGGCAATCTCATTTTGAAGCATGTCACCTATTTCAATCCATCCACCACTTAAATCAGCAGAGTCATCTTCTTGCGCTAACCCACCAAAGGGTGCTTCCTCATTCACCATCATGAAAGCATCTATGAATGCATCGATGAATCCATTCTCCACTTCCATCAGGTCTGCACTAGGTAGAGGAGCTTCATCAGTTGTGGAATCCATCTCACTACAAGAATCAAGGTCATCAAAAGATAGGGAAGCGTTAAATCTCCTCACACAGTCATTCTCATTATTTTGGATGAACTGATTATCATTTTCGTATGTACTAGTTGTCTAATCCTCTCCATTGTGGTGCAATGAACTATGCTTTGGGAGATGACTAAAAAGAGATGATATGGTTATAACTTCATTATCAAGTGAAGTACTTAACTCTATGATTGGATTTTGTAGGAGTGAATTCTTTGAATGGTCTTGTGTGTGATTGACCTGATATGGGGTGTCAGAGAATGTGGTGCTCAGAACCTTAGGAAGGTCGTAGCTGCTTGGTGAGAATGATTGCATCTTGGCAAGGATGGTGGGTGAAGTGGCATAAGGTTGCAGATGATGGCAGTTTGCAAGCACAAGAGGATTATAACCCTGAGTTTGGCTATCTGAATTTCTAGTGTCACATCCAAATTGTGCCAATAAGAGAGTTGTTTTCAATGCATCATGCAAGGATGTAGCCTCACCACAACCTCTGACTTTGGTTGCAAATGAGGGGTTTAAACCCCAATAGTAATGTTCTATCAGCATATAATCATCAACAACCAAATCTAAGGATTGAACCCTTTGATACGTAAACAAGAATCTGTGATTAAATTGATCAATGGGTTCTAATGGTATCCTTTTTTGTAGTTGCAAATTCATGTAAGGGGTGTAGTGCATGAGGATCAAATTGATCTAAAAATAAGATTTCTAGTTATGTCCATGAATAAATAGATTCTGGTGACAAATTATCATACCATTGCCTAGCTGAACCTTGAAGCGTTCTAATGAACAATTGACAGACAACATCCTCATGCTGAAACTGGAGAAAAGTAAGTACATGCCTGCAAGTTTTGACATGTTCAGAAGCATTTTTCCCATTATTAGGGAAAAATAATGGAAGCCAATCATATAGGTGAACAGGGATTTCATGAATGAATCCTGGTATAAACAAAGGGCTACCCATCAGAGCTGGGTTTTCCAAAACATGGCCCACTCCAACTCACAATAATCCAAAATTACTCATCAAGCCCTCCTTCTAGCGCCAATTCCTCTTGACATCCCAAATGGCACAGCAACATGCAAACAGAATATTGCTACTCTATTTCTCCTAAAAGAGAAAGGCAACACATGGATGCCTTAGCTCCCAAGGTCTTTGTAGTTGGTTCTCAACTATGCTGATGTCCCTCAGTGGTCAATGTAATAGTAATGTTCAAGGGGTCTGCTGGTGTTGAGCTTTTGGACTGTTCTAGAGTTAAACATGAATTTAAATCTACTCTAACCGGGGTTTTTAAAGAAATAGAAAAAGATGGATCATGGCTTTGGAACAGAAAAGAATGATACTTCATCCATATTAGCCAGACCTATCACCTTCCAAGGAATTCCTAACTAAAACTATAAAACAAAGTCAACTTGTGGCTAACACACAGTTTCATTCATTCACAGTGCTGATTTCAACAGCAGATTGCAAGTTACCATTCAAACAAAACATAAAACCAAACTTCATTCCTTGAAAGCTTCACAAATAAAATGATTAATTCAAGAAAAACACCATTCTGGAACACAACATGAAGTAGATTAAGATCTGGTTGCTTCTACTGTCAGTGAGACAAATAAACAATATTTGCAAATTTGGCACAATCACCAGTGTATAGAAAATCTGTGGCTCCAAATTGTTTCCACTTACACTAAGAAAACTGAAAGATACATTAGTCTTCTACTTAATCTAACTCCTAACTACCAGTTCTACTCTACCCCTTTCTAACTCTACTAGGTCTAAAAGTTCTCCATTCTAACCTAGAAGTTCTAACCTTTACAAAAAGGTAAGAATGCCTTATATACAAAATGCAACAAAAAGAATGTGTTGTCCCCCTGTATTAGGGTTTACAAAATATCTGCATCTAGGAGAGTCGGCTCTCAGATCTTTTGAATAAATTAAATGTTGCATTCAATGTGAAGCCCCATTGTCCATGCTAATGAAATATTTCTAGGAAAGATCTATAGATCTTTTGCTGCTGCAGCATTAACTCTTATGTCTCTGTGTCCATCTTTGAACTCTCTTGCAGTCTGCCTTGAATGCTTCAGAATATCCCCATTAATACTAATCTATTTCTACCAGTGGTCACTACAGTTGTCCCTGTGACTCATAGTGGTCACTACAGTTGTCCCTATAGATCTTTGCATTTTGCCCGAGCCGATCCATTTCCTTCCGATCTCAGAAAGAATCCATCTGGTTTGCATTTTGTTGGTCTTCCACAGGGGCAGTCAATTGATCAAATTGTCACAGATCAGCCCTCTTAGCTCCTTCTGATTGGTTAGACATTCACCATGCTAGATTCCCAGGCAATCAAAAGTGATCCCCATTGAATTGTATGTCGATGAACACTTATCGTGTCTCCCCGATGCGATTATATCACTTTTAGCAACTATCGACATAGCATAAGACAGTCAGTGAGAACTTTCGACGAGCTACAAAAGTTATACTGAGCTCACAAAGACCATCGGCAAGACTCCTTAGTATCGGCTAGAGGCTATGGTGAGTTATCCTTGGTTATATTAATGCCTCCTTTACTGGGAAACCCATCGCTATCGGCAAGACCTTCAATGAACTCCTTTTCATTCTCGCCGAGCCCACCTCCTTCCTCTACGAGCTCGACCTCTTTTCCTTTCGGCGTGACTTTTTTCCTTCGCCAAGAACTTTTGGCGAAGGTATGATCCTTGGCCGAGCTCCATTTCTTTTCGGTGGGACCCTGCTTTATGTTGGCATGACCTTCGCTTGTCATCGTGACCTCATAGTGAAGCCCCCTCTTTTGTTTGGAGTCTCCCCGAATTCCTCTTGTTGACCTTCCTGCGCTAGCTGCTCTTTTTGTTTCGGCGTGACCTTCATGATTCGGTGAGACATTACACTGAGTCCCATATCCTTCGGCAAGCGCATTTCTTTATGTCGGGGAGACATCATCGGGTCAGCAAGACATCTTACCGAACCTGTTCCACTCGTTCCGAGTCTCCCCAAGTTCCTTTTGTTTCCCCGAGCTCGGCCTTTTCGGCGTGACCTCAGCATGTTGGCGAGACTTCATGCCAAAGGTTTTATCCTTTGCCAAACCTTTGATTTCGTTTGGGGCCTCCTTCTTTCGAGTAGACCTATGGCGATACCCTTTCTGTGTCGCCAAGACCCTAGCATGTCGTCCAGACTTTATGCCAATTTCTTTCACTCTCGCCGAGCTTCCTCCGTGTCGCTGAGACTCTCTTCGGTTGGCGAGACTTTACACCGACTAAAGCTTCCCTTTGTTGAATTTTGTTGTCACCAAGACCTCGCCGTAGTCACACCGATGCATTTTCTTTATTCCACATGTGTTGCTGTAGCATTCTCTTGTCGGGGAGATGTCCTATAGAAACCTCATGTCTCGGTGAAAGCCTCCACATGTTCTTTCTTTGGTCGTCGAGACTATTAATTCTCTTGCCAAAGACCACTGATAGAATCCCTCACGCCATGTCGATGTGACTGGAGTCATTCAGTGAGATGCTATTTTGATGTAGTTGAGCCTTGCCGAAGTGTATGCCTGTATGCACTAGTCGGTGAGACTACCCAGATTTGCTGAGACATCTTTGTGAAGAGAAAACATTTCACTGATAGTGAATCCCTTTGACAGCGGTCGGCAAGACCTTGATATTTCGCTAAGATCTCCCCTCGAAGGGAAAACTCATGCCGATAGAAAACTCCTTTTTGCCAGAACAATGACCTTGGTCTTGCCGATAGATGCCTGTATGTAAATTCCACCCGCCATGACATCCCTGGGGTCTTGCCGATAGGCAACACAGATGCAAATTGAGCAGAATGCACTGGTAGTGTGTAAGACATCTGCAAGGTCTTGCTGACTTTCTTCTTAGGTGATTTTTATGACCAACTGGACTGGGGGATGCCTTCCAACTAAGCTTCCTTGACAAATATCATCCTGTATGTGATTTAATCTTGCATTCAACAAAGAAAACCACAGTAAAGATCACATAAATAGAAGTTAAATAAACAAAAATCATCATTGAAATGAATCCTATGTTAGTAGGGTGTCATCAAATCTTCAAATAAAATGATCATATAAACAGTCCAGGTTTCAGGCCAACCCGCGGAATCCAAGCCAGGGAAGAATTTTGGAGAATTTCGAGTTAGGCAGATTCCAGCGGAATAAACATGAAAACACCCATTAGAAACTTAATCTAATCATTATCAATCAAGGAACAACATGCGAGATCTTCAAAATAGCATAAATGAATCATAAAATGCATCATCATTTATTAACTAGTCCTACTTCTCCATACTTTTCACATTCCATCAGATTCTGGGGAAATCCGCGTGATGGATTTCCATGAAGGAGAAGACATTCCTCAGAGGCCTCGTGGATTTTGGGAAAATCTGATCCACGTGGAATTCTGAGAAGACCAAAAATCCCTGAACAACTGTGTTTGGCCGGAGCTCGAGCGAGATCGGGGAGAATCCAAATTGGGTGGAAAATCCCAAACTTAGGAGAAAACCCAAATTCTAATAGAGGCAGAACCAAACTTAGATCAAACAGAACAAAACATAAAACACGGAGAAACAAAAGAACCCCCAAAAGCAAAGTAAATAACAAAGGCAAAGAAACCAGAAAGAGAAAGGGGGACCCATTTTGTTCCAAAATAAAATGGGGTGGTTATGCAAGGCATAACAGGTCTCTAAAGTCTGTGTAGATGTGGATGCCCCTAATGGGCTTTGAAACAGGTACAAGGTTTGAGACCCACTCTTGATAATCAATCAATCGTATGAACCCTACATCTAGGAGCTTCTATAATTCCATTTTGACTAATAATGCTATCTGAGGATGCATCTTTCTTAGCTTTTGTCTTACTGGCTTTGCTTCAGGATACACGGCTAGGTGGTGAACCATGACTTCTGGATCAACCCAAGCATGTCAGCATAGGTCCATGCAAATTTTATCTTTCTTTCCTTTAGAAATGCAGCCAAGATTTCTTGATCTTCTGTCAGAAGTGACTCTATATAGAATGATATGTGTGGCAGTTCCTCTGTTCCCAGGTTGACTGGATTGCACTTCTTTGTTAGGACCGCTGACTTCTCCTGATGAATAGCACTGAGGGGAAGATTGAATCCTTCATCCTCCGGTGCCTTAGAGAGGTTTTCACCATTGGATGCATCCTTTATTTTTCCTATTTTCAGGTTAGAAAGCACCACAATGTGGTTTTCACTCAAAGACCTAGAGATTATTCTCAAATTTTCACTTTTGCAACTGAAGGATTCAATCATTTCCCCATAATAGGCATGTGTGTCTAGTATGATGTCAAACCTAGCCTTTTGATCTTCGTATGGTATTGTGTCCCACATTCCCATGAATTTTGAGAGTGCCTCATCGTTTTTGAAAGTGTCCAAAACTAGTGGTCCTCATTGGTCATAATCGATGAGTTGGGGATAGACTAAGTTTATTTCATGGGTTTGATGGGCTGACTCAAAAACAAGGTGCTAATCATGAGCAAGGAGGAATCCTCGAAAATCATGGGTAAGTCAGTTATAGGATCCTCATCACTACTACACACATCAATTATGTCAAAGGTAAAGTTATCTATGACTTGACCTATGGATACTGGTAATCGAAGGGCAACTGCTGATAGTTGAGGGAGATTTTTTACCTTTCTAATTGAAGTACCTTTTCCAAGTATGGTCACCTTCGGAGGGGTACATCTGAGGCCAAGATTTCTCATACGCTTCTCTGGAATGAGAGGTACTAGAAGACCATTATCATTCTATCCAAGCTTGTTGTTTCTATTATAGCCCATACCAAGCATCATTTGTAATCCTTTGCTACTCTCATCCATGGGAAGATATGGCGTAGGCCTTTCATCTTGGTGCAACAAGCTTGATATGTCTTTCTCATCTACTATCTCCTGACTTAGATCTCCCAAACACCTAAATCTAGAAGGGTCTACTCTAAAGGTTTAGGGTGATGTTTCAGCTGGTTGAGGTTGCCCGTGAGACCTAGGATATTACAATAACTCTCCTATGACAAAAGCACTTTTCTTCATTTTATAATCCCCACACCCATTGTCTTAGATAATGACCTTGATTTCATAGATATCGGGAATGGTGGGTGTCTTTGTCTCAGAAGTGGAGGCTAATGTAGTTGGGTCTACATACAGAATTGTAGGGCCTTCATTGTTCTTTGGGACTTGGGGGATTTTATAGTCTTTTGCTTCCAAGTTTTTGTAGTAAGCAAAGGGTTTGGGATCACCATAGACCATGACCTCTTGATTTTGATATGGGAATTTGACACACTGATGGAAGGTTGATGCGACTGCTTGCATCCCATGGATCCATGGACACTCCAGAAGGATATTATAAGGTAAATCAAGGTCAAGAACCTGACATTTGGTTTCCATAATGGTTGGCCCTACTTGAATAGGGAGTTGAATAGTGCCCTGAGATACTCTTTCCTGATCATCGTATGCTTTGATTGTGATACCCTTATCTTTTTCAATTGCATCTTTTGAGAATCCAAAATTCTTTATTAGCTTGAGGGAACAGATATTTAGACCTCCACCCCCATTCACCAAGACCCTTTTGACTTTGTTTTTATGAACCATGACTTCAAGATGGAGAGCGTGATTATGAGATGGTTGGGCAGGAAAGTCCTAGTCAGAGTATGTTAGGAGAATTGGAGTAGTGATGTGACTGACCATAGCTTGGAACTGGTCAACATCAAGATTCGTGGAGATGATGGATGAAGTCAATGCTTCCTCTAAGATTTTTCTATGTGTGGTTGATATCTTCAGCAACTCCATGATGGAGATCTAAGCAGGGGTTCTTTTCAACTAGTCCATGACATTGTATCCATTAGGAACGGATTTCGAGTTTGAAGTGGATGCTCTAGGTAGCTATGATGATCCAACAATGGTAACTTTGTCACCGTGTGTGGTGACTCCACAATCAAATTTGGCTCCTTTGATGTTAACAACAATGACCATTTCATCCAGGGATGCAACAACATGATCGTACACATGGTTCACATTGGCATACTTTTGTTTTCCATGGTTTTTCCCTTTTTTATGATCCGACGTCACATTCATGTATATTTTTAGGTCCTAATTTCTAGCTAGTTGTTCAACATTTATGACCTTCCTATCAATGAGGTCTTGGATCAAATTTTTTAACCTCATGCAATTAGTGGTTGTGTGCCCCTTGATTTTATGAAAATCACAAAGGTGGTTTTCGCTGTACCATGGTGGTTTCACTTGGGGCTCTTGATAATTCTCATAGGTAGGAATTTTGATGAGATTCTCGTTTACCAGTTTCTTCATGACTGACTCAATGGGTTCCCCAAGGGCATTGTATTTTTGCTTGGGGGGATATTCGTTTCACGGGGGTGGCCCCCCTTGATTATTCAAGTTATTGACTTCATTATTGGGTGGTTGTTGTGATACCATATTAGATTGGGTGTTGTTTCGATTGTTGTTTTGCAGTTGTTGGTATGTTTGCATGTTTTGTTTTGGAGCATTGATTATGACCTTAACATCCACCACACTGTCATTAGTGGTGTTCCTACTTTTTTCCCACGTGCAAGGTTTTTCATTATAGCTAGTGGAAGGGCAATTGTCTTGATGTTTTGGATATGTGGGTGTCCCCCCTCATGCAATAAGGGCTCGTTTGATGTTGAGCACCTTGGGGATCAAATGGTTGTATGTGGTGATACATTACATCTTAAGATGGAATTCCAAGGTTTTCTTAAGATTGGCAATGATGGTGCAAACTTCTTGTTCTTCTGGCATGACCCATTTGCTCGTGTTGGCCTTGGATTGCCATCATTGCAAGAAGGAAGCAAATGATTCCCCCTTAGCTTGTTTAAGAGTAGATAGTTCTTCTAGACTCACATCCATACCAATATTGAAAGCATAGTTTTTTATGAATGTTTCTATAATCTCTTGGAAATTTTTGATGTCAAGAGAAAGGCGAGAGAACCACTCCATGGAAGGACTAGCCAAACTTCAAGGAAATGGCCACATTAGATATGTATTGTCATATGTGACTTCCATGCAATGTACCTAGAATTCCCTAATGTGATCTTCATCCTGTCCCATGATATTTGTTGAATTTAGGGATTTCAAACCCCTTTGGGAATGGTACCATTACAAGGCTCCTGTCGAATGGATAGGGACACAAGTTTCCTAGTGTCTTTGTGGTTTTCCCTGACTGAAGATCTAGCACTTGTGAGAGAAACTTGATTTGTGTCATCATGTCATCTTGCAGATCAGGAGGTGGAGTGAATGTGTTTTGAGGTGGTCGAGGTGTTTGAGTGATGGGTGGAGTGTTGGGTGTGTTGGTGGGAGTTCATTGCAAGTTCTAATGTGTGATCAAGGCTTGTTGATAGGCCTATATTTGTCGTTGTGCCAACAATGCTTGTTGTTATGCCAACAACACTTGTTGTGCCAACAATGCTTGTTGTTGGGCTAGTAATTGGGTTGTGTCTTGTTGTGCTTGGTATTGTTGTAGGGCTTGTTGATATGCCTATTGTTGAGCTGCTTGCAACTGTGCCTGGTATTGAGCTTGTGCTTGTGATTGTTGAGCTTGGTATTGGGCCTACGCTTGACTTGAGCTTGTGCTTGAGCTTGTACTTGTTGGACAGCTTGTGCAGCCTATGCAGCTTGAGCTACTTGGGCTGCTTGCATAGCTTGGGAGGATTGTTGTTGTTGCAATAAAGCTTGAGCTTGGGAAACCTATTGTGTTTGTTGTGCTTGTTGCACTTGTTGTACGGCTTGAGCTGCTTGAGCAGCCTGTGCTTGTTGAGTAGGTTGTTGTGTAACTTACGTGTTTTGTGCTTATTGAGCTTGGAACTATTGAAGTTCCTTTTGATAGGATCGTTGAGCTGCTTGCAATGTGATGCTATATTGGTTGGCCATGTTTGGTCTTGGTGGCAGTGACAGTGGTGGATTCAAAATAGTGTTCGTTATAGTGATGAGAGGTGTCATATTGATGGTGGGGATTTGTGTGGTGGATGGTGCAATTGATATGCTTAGTCCTTGAGTGACCACATCTATGGATGGTGTAGATTGCTTGTGTTGCTTGGATGGTTTCCACCTATTGATGTGATATCAATGGCAAGATCAGAGGATTTGGTACGATGTTCTAATTTATGATCGAGGGGTTACTTTAATTCTATTGATTGATGGTGGTAAAGGGGGGAGCCCTAAACCAAGGAGTGGTGTGGATGTTAATGGAAAAGGTGGAAGTGGTGGAAAAATGGGTGGTGTGTTCCCTTAAGGAAATTATGATGATGAGGGGTCAAAGATGCCCCCTGGTCCAAATAGCCCACTTTCTCCTTGTGAAGTCATAAGGAGAGAGGTTTATGTGTTGAGAGGATATGTCGATGTTGCGTGAAAAGAGGATGGGTCATTGGGGTCATGAAAGGTGAGTGAAACATATGGGTGTAGCAGATTTTGAGGAACAGATTGACCCAAGATGGTGTTTTCATCCAAATCTTGGTTGTTAACAAGGGGATGTGTTTGAAGTGCATGAAGCAATGAGCTTCCCTTATTAATTGGTGGGGTTGGAGCAATGGATGATGTGATTTGGGGGATGGTTTGAGTGATGCTTTGGAATGAAGATGGTGTGAACGAGACTGATGGCATAATCTCAAGAGGTTTCTCCACAAGAGTGCTCACATCATAGTCGAAAGGGAGTTTGGCCTCTTCTTTTGCCAATTCTAGCATGTATTGTGAGGGATTGAGCTTCATCATGGTATTGACAATTCTGTGAGTTCCAGGATTTTGGATCATTTCAATAATTTCATCTTGTGTCATCCCCAAGACACTGTTGGTGATGTCTTCTACTTGACCTTCCTCTTGAGAATCTTGTGGAAGTGGAGGAAGATTGAGCATGGGATTGCTAGATCCAATGGGATTTATTTCGGGAGCGGTTTGACTCAAGTCACTCGAAGTTGATGTTTCTTTGTTTGTTTCCATGTTCTTCTTGTGTTGAGATCTAGTTTGAACCATAAAATAGGGATCAATTTTCAAGAATGTAAGAGATGAACCTCTAACTCTTTGGATTGATCTAATCTTTAGGTACAAAAAAGAAAGTCTAAGTGTGTCATAGAAAAAAGGACCCTTTGCTTGACATGGGATTAATTCATGATAAAATGGACTTAATGAGGCCTTGATTCAGGTGTTGTGAGGCATTTTATGCATCCACACTAGGTCTTGGACCCTTGCAAATCAAATAACATGTGTTTATTGATGTCTTGTAAAGGTGTTGTAAAGTCTTGTAAAGGACTTCCATGCTTTTCTAGACTCAATTAATCTATTTCTCCCTAATTCAACATTATAAAATGTGTTTAATAACATTATTACATCAGTCTAGAAGGTTCCTAATGTAAACTTAATGACAAACTAGTGTTGTAATGTGTCTTGCACATTCACATTGGTTTTTGTGCCCTTCTAGGCTATATGGATCTCATTTTAGTGTTGTAAAGTGTATTTAATCACACTTTCACATTGATTTGTGTGTCCCAAGCCCCATTTAACATTTATATCTTCACTAATAGGTCTCAATTAACCCATATTATGCATCCTGAGGCTTTAATTGATCAAATACCCGACAAGATGGCATTTTAGACCTTATTTCCTAATTCCTTCGCTTCTTAGGTGTCGGAATGGCCCCTGTGGGACAAGTGTTTGCCATGCATGGTGAATCAGTCCCATTCAGGTGGGAGCCATTCACCATGTATGGCGAATGAGTCCTATCTGGCCCCATTTTGACCTTTGAGTGGGAAATAAAGTGAAATTTGAATTAATTTTGCTTCATGTTAGCCTGTGATGAGGTATTATCAAGTACTAAGGCACAATTGTCTATAAATAAGTGTTTTTATCCTCATTTTACATACAACAACTCATTCTTACATCTATTGTCATCAATTCATCATCTATCTTCTCATCCAAGTCAAGCAAGCTAGGGTTTCTTCATTAGAAGTCTTCAAGTTAGCTTTCTAAAGCATTCAAGGGTTGAATCTTCATGTTATGTTATAGAATTTTAAGATAAAATCATCATGATAAGGTAATCATCTCCATTGTTTCATGCTTCATTACATCTTTTCATCATTTTGGTTTAATTATCTAAACGGCGTTTGACCAAGGCAAACCCTCGTGCCCTAACATTCAACATATCTCTTCCTTGTCTTGTTTGTTTGAAAATTTAGGACTCTTGGATGCTTAGTAAGCATTGAATATTGCATTTCAAATTCACTCAAGTCATCTCTTCATCATTCAAGTTAAAGAATCAACAAAAAGTCATTTTCAAACCTGAATCTGATAGTTTTAGAAGTAGACACCTGTAGCGAGTAGAAGTGGAGATCTAGCTCCACAGAATCAACTCCTGATTTTGTAGATTCATGTAGGTGGACTAATTCACCACCCATGGTGAATGAGTCCCATCTATGGACCTGAAAAGTGGTTTTCTCATAATTCAGCTCTTGGCAATCAGAAATAGGTTTCTAGAAGTTTTCATCAGAAGTGAGACTAATTCTCCATGCATGGAAAATCAGTCCCAATGGCCATTAACAATGTTTTTTGAGACAGTCCAGGACCTTCTAATAACATCATCTGCCTCCAGGTGCACTTTGTTCAGCCTCATTCATTTTTGTTTTCATTTGCTTAAGTTTCTAGTTCATATTTGCATTCAACATTGTGTTTTCCAGCATCTTACATTAGATTAGTTTACATTCTTTTGTCAGCATTTCCATTAAGTTTCTAACATTTAAACATATCCCCACACACATTCCACACTCCTCTTTTCATTTCTTCTAGTGTTAACAAAGTCATTTTGGCCCATTGTCCTATCCTTCTATGTGAAAACCCCTAAGAAGGAGCTAGAAATCTTGGGTTGCCAAAATCTTTGTTACACTAAGATATTAAGGATCAAAAGGATGGTGATGAGATAAATAAAGATGGATGATTAGTGAATGATTGGAACTCTTAGGAAACCTTGAGGAGGATGCTAAAATTTAGGACTTTGGCTTGATGTTTGATTTGATTTTAGATTTTGATTTTGATTTTGGATTGATTTGATTTTGATTTTGATTTTGATTTTGATTGGATTTGGTTTGGATAATGAACTCATAAACTCTAAGAGGTTGGATGTTGTCCTAGAGTAAAATTTTCCACAAGATGATAATTTTGCTAAGTGTGCAAAGAAGGATTCATCTACACACACCTAATCAAACAAGATGATTTGGATTTTGATTTTAAAGGATTGGCCCAAAGTTTAGCATAAAGGATTTTTTCAAGATTTCCAAGAGTTGTTTGTGAGATGATTTTTATTTTGATGTTTGAAGGATGGATGAGAGTGTTTTGAATTTGATACTAAGAGACTTAGAGAGACTTAGTTTACTAGACCAAGGTGTTGAAGAACATGCTAATACTTCCTATGTGAGATACTCAAACCTTTGAAAAAGTATTGGATTTTGACAATAGTAAAATGAATACAAATTTGGATTGTTCCTTGATACACGTTTGTAAAATTTGAAGGTCAATCTTTCTCTAAATTCATAAAGCATAGACAAACGTTTCTTGCGAGCTTTTTGACTAAGACCTTTGGACTTTGGTTTTTGGATTTTAATCTTTCGGGAAGTCATTGGGAAGAGCACGTGTGGGGTCCAATTGTTTCTTAACTTTGCTTAATGAATTTTTTTTACCACAAACACTCTCTTAATTAGATTTTCAAACTAAAATTTCTAATGTCCCAATTTCTTTTCATCCCGCAAAGTCTATTATGTGGAAATCAAGGAGATTGGGGCAAAATTTTCTTATTGTTGACTTTAGTGAGAGCAAATTGTAATGTAAATTAAAATGTTTGTTTCCTATTGTTAACACTTGTATTTTGTCAAAGGTATTTGCTTCCTCTAAAGGGTTTGAAATTTGATGATCATGTTGAATTTTTGTTTTCCAATGTTTTAGATCCAAGAAAAGTGTTTTGATTCCAAGAACGTGCACAACCCTATGGATAATTAAGAGACAATATTTGTTGAATCCCCACTTGGATAAATCCAGTTGCGCTTATTCTTGGCAAATGATTAAAAGCTTGACCACACTGGCTCCCCTCCATGACACTCACTTCTACGGGTCAGCCAAGCTTTAGTACCCATGAAACTCCCATGGCATACTTCTCATCTCTACCAAGAACCGCAAGAATGTGGGGTGGCTTTAGGATGACCGTTCTTGCACCAACAAATAGATAAGGATTTGAACTTCTAAACAAAAGGTTCTAGTATAGGCATTTCGTTCATGGGGGATCATCCATATGGGAAGAGACCATTGTTTCCCTTCTTGTCAGAACAATCCTCGTGATACTTGAACTTTCCTCGAGTACCCACACTTATATATCGGGTGGAAGTCACTTGGCTTTAGTGTGTTCCGAGTTGGGTTATTTTTCCTACCAGGAAGGCCCTCTAAGGATAAACAAAAGCAAGTAAGCACATCCGTAGTCTGATCAATCTTTGTTTGCATGAACAAAGAGAGAACACACGCAATATATACCTAACTCACACTAGCAAGCTTTGTTCAATTTTAAGAATCCAAATTGAAGTGTGGAGGTAATCACTTATACAACTTAATATCAAAAAAAGCCTTTTGATTCTCAAGATCATCGTGAGGCACGAGAGAAGCGCATACATCTTTTAAATGATATTACTTTGGATAAGGGATTACAAAACATAAAAGGCACATATTCATTTTAACCGTCAAAGCAAGAAAATGAGTTCTTTTCAAGCACCAACTTTGAAGTGTGAGATTTGTTTGTTCAATTGTTAAGTCCAAAACAAAATGTAGTAAATTCCTAAGATTCTTTTTTTAACCCCTTTGTTTTGGTTATTTTTAAGTCCAAATGGAATCTATTGAGTCCTAAAGCTTGAAAGATAGCAAATCCTTAGAATGGAATTATAATTTCTTCCAAAGTGTTTAAAAACACTTGATGCAATAAAAAGATGTCATAAAGAAAACTCCTCCATGCTTTCTCCTTCCTTCTTGACCACTTCAACCTACAAAACTAATTAGTTCATAGAAAACCAGAGACAAAACACAGGTTAAAAGGCTAAAAATGATCAAAGACAAAAAGCAGATGTCAAAATAACCTAAAAGTTGACTTTTACTCAAACCTAGTGGCGCAATCTGCATATGCAGCGCAGTATGACAAAGTCAATGACATTGTATGGCGATGTTTAGACTGATAGTGTTGGACTATAGAGAAACCAGTGAACACAAATGCAGCATTGTTTTGACCAGCGGTGGAGTTTAGAGTTTGGATAACTGGTCGACAGGGCAATGACCCATGCATCACTATTTAGAATTCAAATATTCTAGCAGGAATGACTCAGCATCATAGTTTGGAGTTTAACAATGTCACCATATGATGCTACTGGACTGATAGCAGCCTAGTTTCTCTGTCAGTGGTGTTGTTTCTTGTAGACATAAAAATTCAAAAAAAAAATAAAATTTCTCAAAAAATGTGTGTTAGATTCTTCAGATTCACCCTCCTTCTAGCGCCAAAATGTGAATGGTGTTCCTAGACCTACACAAACACATAATTAGTCCAATATGCAAGTTAGAAAAAACATTCCCCATGAAATTAATTTGAGATATCAAAAACAACAAATAAATGAAGAACATAAATAAAACTATCTAATTTTGCTCAAAATAAACAAACTCTCAATCCCATGGGGGAATTGGTGTCATTTTGATGTGGAAAATGGCCTTTCCCAATCCCTTGCAAGCTTGATGATCAAGGGTGAAGATTTGATGCTCCTTAGTGAAATTTTGCCATAACCTAGCTATGAAATGATAAAAATGGATGAAAATGGATAAAGATGGATGACAATTGCTCAAAAACTTGAAGATAATAATGTTGCATAAAGTTGTGGATCCAAAATCCAAATGAGAGACTTCTATTTATAGAAGAGAATGATGGAGGAAGAGGCAAAATGGATGAATGTGGGACAAAACACCAACCAACATCATAATGCCACTTGTCAACATGTGAGTGGACAAAGGTGGAGCACATTTGGATGAATGTGCACATTAATGCAATTAGGTGGAATTTCAAAATTAGAGAAGTGACAAGTTGGAGGGAGAGAAGAAATGAATTAAATGCCACTTGGCTCAAGAAAATGACATGTAAGAGGCCTTTAATGCCTTGTTGGATGGACAAGTACTTTTTGGGGGAGAATTCAAATTTGGGGAATATTCCATCCTTGATACCTTTTTGAAAGTAAATAGAGATTTAATAAATCAATTAAAATGATTTTCATGAGCAAGTTGCAAAATCTAGAGGATTGGAGTGATTAAGATTAGGATTAATCAAGATTTGATTAATCTAAGAGGAGATTAGTTGATTTGACAATTTGATTTAGATTTTAGGATTTAAATAAATCAAAGTGAGAGGAATAATGAATTTAGACTAAATAAAATAAAGTTTGATTTATTTAATTAAAGAGGATGGTGTTAGTTTTAAATAAAGAAAAAAATATTTAATTTAAATGAGATGACTTTAGAGATTAATTAAATAAAGTGAATTATTTAATTAAAAGGGGGACTATAGGATTAATTAAATAAAATGATTTATTTAATTAATAGGATAGAATTACTTAATTAGATAAATTGGATTTATTTAATTAAGAGATGGAATGTGATGAATTTAATCAAATAAGGGTTATTTAATTAAGTGATTAGCTAAGAAGATGATTCAGGACGAACTAGTGTTAGTAAAATCAGGATCAGGTGTATAAGATCAATTGGTATATTTTACGCGTCTACATTCCTTAAGCAGGAAAAGACTTTTAGTTGTACATTAGGTCAACAATTATGAAATCTTGTGGGCCATTTCTTCCCTCCTCTTTCTTCAGATTGAATCTTCTAATTATTCCCACCATGAATTTTCATTTGTTGAATTGAATGTATCTTTTCCCTACTAGTGTGGTATAGGAAACCAAAGTAGTGGGGGTTGAAAGACTAGTGATATCCAAGTAATCCCATGCCTCCTTGCTATCTAGATGTGCCTATGTGCCCTATTGATTGTTGCAAATTAATTAGAAGTGTAGTGGGGTTCCTTCCTTATTAGATCCTTCATTAATTTGATTTCCACTTGGATTTACAAAATTCTAATGCATCCCTTCCTACTTGGGTAGCCAATAGTTTAAACATTTTACAATCATATTCTATATTTTCTTCTCCACCTCAAGTTTATCCACTAATTTAATAAATTCTTCTACCAACCTATGTGGATTCTTTGTTTCTCCCTTATTCTTTAAGGGGGTTGCATTTTCTATTTCCTTATACTGTTGCATTTGGAGACCCCTATTCTTCTCATTTTGGATGAATGAAGTCAAGTCCTTTATCTAGACATCGCCTACATAAAATAATGGGTTCCATTTAGTTTGAAAAGGCATAGAAAACTCATAGAGTTAATTTTGCAGCTTTGGAGTAAAATTCTACAAAATACAAAAAAAAATCTTGGGTTTCATTATGAAATGTGGAAGATTACAATAAGTTTGCATGAATTAAAAACTCAAAAAATATTCTTGCAAGAATAATGTGTATACTATGGTTGGTGCCCTACATTTCACAATTTTAGGTGTGAGTGTGGTCATTTGTTCAAATTTATTTTTCAACCTAGATTTATTTCCTTGTTTTTTTATTTTAACTCATTCTCAAAATTTTGTTGTATTTTCTCTTTTTAAAATGTCCAATTTCTTTTCATTACCTTCATTTCCTTGACCCTTTTCCACAACATCAGTGCAATGGATGACCAAGATAATTGTGGAGAGATTACCTATGAATCTATCACACAAACCTTATCTTTGCCTTGTCTATCTCTACAACTATCATCTAAGATAACTTATTTAGTTCATTCCATTGATGTTGATATGTTTGGATTTGTTTTTCGAATTATTCTATTTTCTTCATAGTCGTCTATATTTGATCAACCAATTCACCAATTTTTGTCACGGAATCTTTACCATTCTTTAATCTTGAAGAAGGAATTGATTCAATATGGTATTTAGAATCACTAGACAATTTTGAATGTTCCCTTTTTATAAACATTTCTTCCCTTTATGAGTCCATGTCAAATTCTAGAAAAACTAATTTTGAATCTATTTAAGTCTCGATTATTGCCATTCCCTTTTCTTTAAGGAGATGAGAAAGCCTTGGATGGTTTGAGGGAGGAGTGAAATCACAATACTATGTCTCACTTTTTGGTGAAGATGGACATTTATATCAACATTTTTAACTAAATCTTCACCTTCTAAGACCTATAACAAATAAACTATTAAGAATTTGAAGATGATGCAAACTAGTGATTTGTAGCAATTTATGTTTAGATACTAAATTTTTTTTTTAAAAAATATTTAAAATAAATCATGAATCTTTTAACATCTCCTTTAATATGTAGTTTTAAATAGAAAACAATATTTTCAGAAAGTAACGTTTATGTCGTCCAATATAACTTTTTTTCTATAAATGATTAAATTCTAATTTTTAAAATATAGATTCTTAACATCAATATCTAAGGAAAGGATATATTTTCATAATTTTTTGTTACATGTTTTTTTAATTATTTTTTGAAGTCATTGTAACTATAATTGTGATTTAGGTGTATATCGTCCACTATAACTTGTCTATATATCAAAATCCATTTTTTTTCTTTTGGTGAAACAAGGACATCAATACCTAGGGAAAAGGTATTTTTTGAATTGTTTTTACAATGGTTTACTAATTTTCCACCTTTGTATAATGAAGAACTTGATGCTCAATGAAAACCCTATGTTTAATAAAAATTGAAAATTAAATACATGATATTTAATGAAAACATATAAAAACTATACTTGTTAGAAGGATCATTTTGAGGGTTATGATCTTGAAAAATATAATTTCTAAATGACTTTATTTAATCCCTCAAAAGGTAAAGAAAAAAAAATTCCAAGCATTTTGATAGGTGCAAAGTAGACTCCATTGTGGGTTTGATTTAATACTAGATAAGTTCTATCCAAGGGGGTTTGATTTAAGGGGGTCTTATCTAACCCTCTTCAATTAAAACCCTTTAGATGGAATCTCTCAAGGTGTAAATCATTATTTTTTCCAAAAATAATTTATTTTAGGAAAAAATCAATATGTCCCAAATGTGAGACACACTATTGTAATACCCAGAGATTTTTTTTCTTTGAATCTTTGTGTGAAGATTAAGTTATCCTTCACTTCCTTTCTATAGGTGAAAGAGTAGGTATTGCATGTTGATTAGAAGGGTTGTGGGTTGGTGAAGGGGCTTGCTCAAAATACATTGGTTATGTAAGAGAAGCTACCTAATTGCAGGTTGTTACATGCAAAGGAATTTGTGATACATGATCAAAACTAGGGCTATGAGCTAGAGGTTGCATGGCTAGAAGTGGATGCTTGTTGGGGGAGGTTGTATGTTCCTCCTCTTCTACTTGTATTTTCTAATCCCCTTCCTTGGCCCTAATTTCTTGAGGTTTTCTAAACCTCATTCAATGGCCATAAGGGTCAATGTTTGGCTAGTCCCTTATATTTTCTACTTTTGAAAATTATTCCCAAGATAATTCTAGCTATTAGATGTACAAACTCCTTTTTATCAATAATTATATCAATCAATGGTGCAATAATATTGGCTTCTTACCTTTCTAATATTCCACTAACATTTTTGTTAATATGTGAGATAAGAAATGTGGGATATTCATAAACCTATTGTGGTAAAGATGACTAAGTAGCTTGAAATGAATGTAGTATAGATTAATGATTGCCTCCCTTCATATGTTAAATACTTAATGATGTATACAATAATTGAAGCAAAAATCTAAGGTATTTAGAAAGGAATTTTATACCTTGCAAAGAGGATTCTAATTGTTCACTTGGTAATGCGAATTCATTCCTAACTATCGCAACATCTCCAAGCTCTAAAAATTCCTTGGCCACAATAGATAACCTTGCAACTTTAGTGACAACTACCTTTGAATCATCAACCTGTAATCATTTAATAAGAGCAATAGGAAAGAATGGGTACTCACTTATGCACCTCTTGCCACCAATATTTTTGACTTTCCACCTCCTCTCACTAACCTCACAATTTATAAAGACCTCCAAGTTAGTTTTTTGACCTTTTTATATTTTTTTTGTTGTAGATTTAAGATTTACATTTAGAATTTATGGTTGAAGGAAAACATAGAGTAGTTCATTTAACTTGGTATTAGTGTAATAATCATACATTTAAAATGCATTCTATTTTTCATTATTTGTTTTAGAAAACTAGTTTGAAGATGATTCCCTAATTAAAACCCTAGTCTATTTTCTCCCTTTACAATTAAAGTTTTATTACATTAAATAATAATTCTTCCCATTCTCATTAAATTCATGAGTAAACATCTCACATAATGTAAAAATAAAAAAATTATAAATACACTTGATAGCATATCTTGAGTGTATGGTTTCAACATGATCTATTACAACAACTAAATGTGCAACATCAACCTCCTCCATATGATGTTGATTTCTAATATTTATCTCCTCATTAAAAAAACTTCCCATAATTTTATTTGATAATCTAGAAAACTTAATCTCCTCATATTTATAAGTTTTTAATACACATGGATTTTTACATACGGGTAATTAAATATTTATTTATTTTCCTTCTAATTGTAAACATACATGTAGTCTAATGGACCAAATAACTTCATGGGATGAATTTCTAATAGATCATCTATTGTAAAACCCTACACCTCAAAACCCCCCACCTCAACCCTCCACCTCAAAAACCCCCACCTCAACACCCTCCACCTCAAAACCCCCATCTCAAGACCTTCCACCTCAAAAACCCCCATCCCCTCTACTTGATGAGGCTTGCTTGCGAGAAAACATAAATGAAAATATAAAATAATTTAAGAACAAATTAATTTGAATCAAAATGACCCTCATATGCCCCCCATCTAGCAGGGTTTGCATCTTCAATACAAACTATTGTTGATTTTTTTAGGTCCATTGGTGGAGAACTAGATAAATTTAGAGGGGGGATAGGAGGTGATACTATGTATATGGGAACTCATATAGATAGATCCTTGGCCTTAATATTACTAAACAAACTATAACCTCGTATCTCATTGACCCTATGACTAATCAACCTATTCTTCTAATAAAAAAATCAATTAGGTGGTGTAGGAATCCTCAGATTGCCACACATTTTTGGGAGTGATGGTGGATGGAATTTGATCATCCACCACATACTAATTGTGAGATGTCATTATTTTTTTTGAGGAAATTATGGGAAGAATTTGAAATGGGTTTAAAACCCAATTATTTTTAGATTAGATCATTCCAAGGTGTTGGTGGTTGCATGCAATAAAATAGGGCAGGGGCACATGTCAATCCAAATTGACC
>VDFB02022160.1:0-32358 GCA_007258455.2 Sequoia sempervirens
ACATATAGTCTTGTTTAGCTGAACTTACAAAACCAGCTACAAAAGATACTTAGATAGGTAGCTATCCATAAAGATCTGATATCAATTAATGTCTATGTGCACACAAAGTTTTACGCCGGAATGGTTCAGAAAATAGGAAAAAAGAACAAAAAATAAATGAAGTGTTTACTCCTCCGACATCCACAAATTATGAACTTAAAATAAAATTAAGCATCCTCTGGCCTTTTATAGAACACAAGGCTCTGATAGGATAAGACATCTACATGAGAGGGAATATAAGGGACCAATCTAATCAAGGCACGTGGAATATTGTGACCAATAGGAGAATTGCAATTGAAGTCAATGGAAGTTAACCCCAATTACTCATTGAAGTTCCTTGAGTTCTACTCTTTCATCTTTGTCAGGATTCCTTCTAAAATCGAACAAATTTACCCAAACAAAGATATATAGGAGTCTTCCATTATAACAAAGTGATCAGGTGGAAGTCAAACTCCTATATCTCAGGCTTCTCAATTTGAACATTCCAGGAATAAAACACCCCCAGAATAGATATACTTTGTTACTACATGCTTGTATTCTAGCATCCCGGTATCCCAGTAACCGGCACACCTTTGCAACAAATTTTGTTCCAGCATGAGTCCCTTGAGTGTATCATCGAGCCTGGTAATAAAGTAAATTTTTTTCGCTAGTATAATTTTTCTGACCATCCATACCTGAGCTTTGCATCACAATTGATATCTCCTATAATCACAAAATTCCAAATATTAAATCCTTTTTAAACAAATATACTATCATATAAATAAAACCATTATTCAAATGTTAGTACAAAATCTATAAAACTTGCTTCTAAAAAAAACATATCACAAATCCTTGCATATATACTGGATCACCGGGATCAATGTATAAAATTTTAAAAAGTTAACATTTCACTTCACGTTTCAACCTGGCACCCAGTACCCGGTATTCAGCTTTACCCACTTACTTTCCTGGACCTTTGTTATATCGAAACTCTAGCTTACTAGACTCCAACTTACTGGACTAGAGTCATTCGCTTGAACTTTACATTACCTTTCTCCTTTTGTGTGTTTTCGATACCCGGTACCTGGTATACGAAACACTTACCATACAAAGTACTTTCTTTTTAACCAAAGATTTATCTTTCTTTTTTTTTTCTCTTCCGGTGATCTTCCAATTTTCTAGCTGTTGCCATAGAAGTTATATTTCACTTGGGTCCCTCAGCCTTTTTAGTCTTGGGGCATGTTGTGAGACCACACAACACTTGGTATTCTTGGTTCCCACACCATGATATGGTTATGAAAATGAAAATGAAGCAAAGTAATCATCTCCTTCTCCATTGGCTAGAAGAATGCATGCTTAATGTTTTGATACATGATATCGTCTCTCTCTTTTTCTCTCATGGTTGAATACCGAAATTCATTATGGTGGGCCTCCAGAGTTCTAGTCATCTTTCATCCTCTTCCACCAAATGTTGGACTGATCCACACATCTTCTAGCCTAATTGGCTTTGTTTTTGAAAGTTAAAGTTTCTTCTCTGATAGTCAAGAAAAACAGTCATAAAAATTGGAAGTAAACTTTGGCAGACATGTAGGTGAGCTTAATTCATCTCACTTTATGCCTCTTGGTAGACATCGGGATCTCCCCTCCTAAATTTTGGACCACATCCATTACCCACATAAAACCATCCTTTGGTCTTCTTGGTTCCCACCATGAGGTTATGTACCAAAATGAAGCAAAGTAACCATCCCCTTTCCATTGGCTAGAAGAATGCATGCTTAATGTTTTGATACATCATATCAGCTCTCTTCTACTTTCATGGTTGAATATCGAAATCCATTATGGTGGGCCTCCAGATTTCTAGTCATCTTTCTTCCTCTTCCACCAAATGCTAGCCTGATCCACATGTTTGCCATCCTAATTGACTTTGTTTTTGAAAGCTAAAGTTTCTCCCGAGTCACCAATGTTTCTCTCTCTGCCTTTTCAGACTCTTTCATTACTACAAATCATCTGTGGGATTTAATCATTTGTACCACATAGTTGATGTGCTTTGAATCCTTGCATCTAAATGAAATTTCCTTAACATAAATACTGCTAGGGAATTTTAATGTTGCCATTGTAGTTGCATTAAATCTGTTACCTGCAACATTAAAAATTATCCTTATATAAGAATTCCATCTGTCAGTTTGTAACACTCTTTTGATGGCTACATGAAATCTGATTCTAATTCCTCTTCTACATCAGAAGGTTCATATCCTCGATCTGACTCTTCTGAATAATCAGAATCAGAATCACTGGCTTCCATATTCAAAAATTCCCAACCACCATCTTCAATAAATTTATCTGGATCATCAGTAATACTCTTCAAAAATTGGTCGCCAGTTCAAGTTCATTCTACTTTCATAATACTTTATACCCATGGAGTTCAACCATGCCTTGGTGCCATCAAGTGAAGATTGAGGAATGACGTCAATGTGGAGTACATACCACTTGAAGTCTTTGAAAACAATAGCCATATCAAATTCCTTTTTCCCAAGTCCTACTCTCTCAAGGTTAACAATCTCAATCTCACTTATAGTGATTATTAAGAAAGGTAATTCCACCAACTCTACCAAATAGTTTACCATAGGAACAATAAAAGAAAAGGATTTGAAAGGAACTCCATGAAAACTAAGCTCTCTAAGTGGTATATCAAACTCTAGTTCAAAATATTTTAGATGAGGCTGCTCCCATAGCTCTCTTACTCACTTGACAAATCCTTGAAACTTTGTATTGATTTTATTTTTCTTGTCCCTCTCTTGTTGTTCTTCCTCAATTTCATTAGGATCATACATTGACCTTCTTGCCCCTCCTAAAGTTTGGACCACATCCATTACCTCCACATAAAACTAAACATCCTTGGTCTTCTTGGTTCCTTATGCAAATGACAATGAAGCAAAGTAATCATCTCCTTCTCCACTGGCTGGAAGAATGCATGCTTAATGTTTTGATACATGATATTAGTTCTCTTTTGCTCTCATGGTTGAATTCTAAAATTCATTATGGTGGGCCTCCAGAGTTCCAGTCATCTTTCTTCTTCTTCCACAAAATGCTGGCCTAATCCACAAGGCTTCCAGCCTAATTGGCTTTGTTTTTGAAAGCTGAAGTTTGTCCCAACTCACTAGTATTAGCTGTAACTTTTTTGAAATTTTATTATGGTATGTGCACTTTGATATGATGTAATATGATTATGGTTTCGTCTCTTATGTTGTAATATTAGATATATAACAGAAAAATAAATTATTGCATGAAATAAATAATAACTTTTCATTTCATTTTTTTTTTTGTAGAACACAGGTCTTCCAGAAGATCAAGATGATCCTCAACATGATATAGATCCAAAAAATATTGGCTTTTTCGGTATAGATCACATGGAAGAGGATGATGATGATGCAGATATGGAAGACACCGAGGTTAATGACAATGATGATGACGACGATGATGATGATGAGAAAGTTGGTGATAGTAACTAGTGGCATTCATGATCATATAGACTACATCATGGATCATTGCTGATATATTGTTATGATGAATCTTTTCATGATTACTATCATATGTATCATTTTCACAGCCTACTGTACTATATTGTTGATTTGTATCATATTGACATGTATCATTTTCACTATATCATTTGGACATGTATCATCTTGACTTGTATCAATTTGAGTTGCATAATTTATCAATTTTATTTATATCATTTGTACATGTATCATTTTCACTTATGTAGACTATTGGACATGTATTATTTTGAAATGTTTTTGATGTACTGGCATATTTGACTTTCACTTGTTTTAGTTATATATGATAATGATCTTATTAGTATTGACTTGTCAATTTATATATACTAAAAATGGTTGATGATTTTTGGATGGATATTTATTAAGTATGATTATTTTAATTTACTACTCAAGATAGATGTCAAATTCAATTAAATTATAGATATTTGATTCACTTGTTTTAATTATAGATGATGATCATGTTATTAATAATTATATTTTTATTTTAACTACATGAGTTAAATAATTAAATTACTTTACTCTATAATCATATGAGTTTTTTAAGAGGCACTTATATATTTAACCACTCAATTGAAATAAAAACACATTAAATAGAAGTGAAATAAGAAAAGATGGAAGGAATGGAATGGAATGGAATGGAATGGAATGGAATGGAATGGAAATGGAAGGAATGGAATGGAATGGAATGGAACGGAGGAAGGAATGGAAACTAGAAGCAAAAATGGGAGTAGACATGGAAGCAAAATCGGAAGCGAAATTGGGCACCAATTTCAGTGCCATTTCTGTTGTAACTTCCCGGCGCTAACAGAGGTGCCATGGTTTTCTAGCGCTAAAACCAACACTAATTTTGGTGCTAAATACAATGAAAATGTCAATGCAAAATCATACGCCAAACTGACCATGCATGTTTGCACCGAGTTTAACTCTAGCTAAATTGTCCAACTCCTATACTCAAAATACACTAAAATCCATTGCCAAAGTTAGCGCTAATTTCCTGTTGTGTTGTTGTGAACGAAAAGATGAGATATTGATAGGTTTTTGGCTAATTTAAGGCCTAAATTTAATGCTCTAAACTCCACCACATTATTAGAGCCATCAGGGATTTGTTCACATGTTGTTATAAAGGTCCATTCCAGTCTCTTAGTACAATAGCTATACTTGATTTTCCTGGATTACCCCTTGAGGCTCCATCAAAATTTAGTTTGATGAAGCCTTGGGGTGGAGGAGACCAAGAAGAGTTGCTTCTTTTATGAGAAAAGCATTTGGAAGATACTGAACCAGCCATACGAATTCTCAATAAATGCTAATTTTTCAGATCAAAAGTATCCCGAGCAGTAAAGTGCCTGCTTGAATGATATTTTCCATGAAGAGCTAAATAAATTACCTTTGATATCGAGATTTCAATTTTTTGAAGGACCTGAGAAATAGTGGAAAGTTTCTTTTTGAATATTTTTTTGTTTCTTTCCAACCATATATTCTAGATTAGAATGGAAGGGAAAATATCCCAAAGGGGTGAGAATATAGAAGATGAACAAAGAGAAGGCCATGAAAGAAAGTGGAGATATAGTGAATTATGTAAAGGGCTTTACCATCCAAGATTGTTTAGTAACCAACACCAACAATTTTGAGCAAATTTACAATTCAAAAGAAGGTGATCTGTGGACTCAAAAGCTTTCCTACACATTACACATGGGAAGAGATTAGTTATGCCCAATCTGTCCAATCTCAAACCAGTTAAGATTTTATCTTTAATTTCCAGCCAAGCAAAAGCTCCGGCCTTGGGGAGGATATAAGGTCCCCAACAAAGTCTTATAGGAATGGAAATGTTGTGATTGATATTAACAAGAGAATTGTAACCATCTTTGACATTGCGGTGCCCTGATTTAGATTTAAGCCAAATAATTTCATCCTGTTTATTTGAAAGGTAAACTTGTCTCTTATCCAACTCAACCTTTAATGAATGTTTTAGATGAGATGGAACTTGCAAGAAAATGGAATATTTCCATTTGCAGATAGTAGGATTAGAAGGGTCAAAATCAAAATAATCTTTGACTTTATGGCCCCATTTAATTTTAAAATCTGATTCTATTTGATTCCAATCCCCCAACAGATGAAGAGGTTTATGACCATTCCAGACATCATTCCAAAAAAGGGATTTATCCCCATTGTTAATCACCCAAGACGAAGGACTAATCTACAAGAAGAGATAAAGTTCCAGATCTTGGACCCCCTAGGGAGTTTCCTTTGTGTAAATATTCTTTCTTTATCAAGGGAATCCAAGTATTTATATCTCATTAATTTACACCATTTAGTATCTGGTTTAGTGTAGATTTTCCACACCAATTTTACTCTTAATGCTTTATTTTGGAGGAAAGTGTTTCTCAAACCAGCACCACCATAGATTTTAGGTTCACAAATGGTGTCCCATCACTAGTATAAAAACAACAATATATGACTAAATAAACTACTAAAATTTGCATATAAATGACTAATTTTGGTCACGTGACCATTAGTAGTTTATTGCTGGTCATTTATGATGCGGCCAAAATTATGACTAAACTATTGTAGTCATTTATCTAGTCATTGATTTAGTCATTAATTTAGTCATTGATTGTTGTTAACTGGTCATTTATTTAGTCATGGTAGTGATTTATTTAGTCATATATTTAGTTATTAATTTAGTCATTACTTTAGTCATTAATTTAGTCATTACTTTAGTCATATATTTAGTCATTACTTTAGTCACATATTTAGTCATTAATTTAGTCATATATTTAGTCATTAATTTAGTCATTACTTTAGTCATATATTTAGTCATTTTTATTTACTAGTTTTCATTAATTGGTAGTAAATATAGTCATGAAATGAATAATTTATTAAATACCATAAATTTTATAATGCAAAACTAACATAATATTAAACTTGAACTAAAACATAAAAGAAAATAAAAATATTACATATACGAACAAGCTACAACATGCTAGAATTAAAAGATTGATTCAACATCATGATAAACAAAGGTAATCTGCAATAAAAAAATTAATGCATAAATATATATATAGATAGATAGATAGATAGATATATCAAGTTATAAGATGTCAAAGTTGTTTTAGATTTTCCAACTCTTTCAAATACACCATGATAATTAAGATCCCTGAACAACACATTCAAAATACTGCATAAAGCAGTGAGCCAAGATGTCTAATAACTATAACATGATAATCATGTTCAACTATGTCATTTTTTGCAAATATTTTAGTGGCCATGGTGTGAAGGTTACCTCTTTCTCTTTCAGACGAACAACTCCATCTATTTTTTCTTCATAAACAAGGGGTATGTAACTTACGACCTTTAAAATATTTACATTTGCATCTCATGTTCCTTTCAAGTTGACTCCATGTATAATAGATAGGGAGTGAATCCGCCCAATGCCCACAACATCACCATCAAATGGATCCAACACCCTAACTTTATCCCTTTCTTTGAGTTTATCAATACATTTCTGCAAAAAGAAAAAAAATAACACATTATATTACATAGGTAATGATTAACCTTGTTTGTATAATAAAACAACCATTACTTACTTAAATAGTACTTGCATGTGTGTGTTAAAATAATTTCAAAAGGAAAATTTCAAAAATAATTGCAATGATACCTTATGAATGTTTTACCCTGAAAATTTACCTTAGCAGTCTCAGATTTTTGTTGATCAAGAGGCCTGGTAGTCTAGATGATTATTATCATCCATAGGGTATAAAGTCAACTAGAAAGAGAATGGGGGAGAGGGATTAGGGTAAGCATAGATTCCAAGAACCATTCATCAATCTAATTTACTAAAAAACCAACACTCATAGCAGTGCTTACAATGTTACTATTAGCTTCATGCTAATCACATACAAAGGCCACAAATATAAACACTACTTTACCATGCACACATACTAGACACATAAGGTTATGACAACACTGTTACACATAAAAAGGTAGTTAATGCACAAAAACAAAGAATGCAATATGAGAGCACTACTACTACTGTTGCAAGGTGAAGGTGAAATACATTGGGATGTACAAAAATAGTGGCATTAAAGCTATGAAACATAAACCCATGTAGTCAACATAACCCATGACATATAAAAGAAGAAAAAAGAACAAAATGTATCAAGGTAGTCAACATAACCCATTGATTGCTAGAATCGGAGGACAAAGCACTTTGATCTTGAGGACATTCTCACTTAGGGAGCGCATTGGAGCTTCAAGTTTACAGTATAGTTCTGTCTTGCTACAAGTCCATTAATTTTTGCAGATTTGTAAGTGTTGTTTATTGTTGATTTAATGACTGTCATAACAGTCCTATGGTTGTAGAGATTTGATAATAGTTAACATCTATTGTTGTTTAGGTGTTTGGGCATCAAAATCACCTTGTAAGATGTCCATGAAGGCCTCTAGAAGGTGGAAAGCCTCTGTAATCACCAAGAATACAGTGGCAAAAGGAGGAAATACTTTAGTCTTCTAGAGTTTTCACCAATATTGGTTCCTCCAAGTTAAATTATTGTGTTCTTTCCATTTTAATGCTTTACTTGTGGTCTCTAAATGCTGTTATAATTTTCTATTTGCTGTTTGCACTAAACAACTCCAATTTTTAGGACTTTGAGGACTATTTTATGCAAGTTTACTTCAAGAATCAAAATCAACAAGTAGATCAATCAAGAATTAATTGGGGCATTTTAAGATTTTTTGTTGATAAAAAGCAAGAGTGAAATATCAATCCTTTTTACAATCAACTATTATCTATCCTTACGGAAAACAATTGACAGGTCTAAGGCCTGTGTGAATGGTTTGATTGGTATAAAGAGAACATATGTTATCCAATAGCAGTTGTGGGTATGTCATAAATTTTCACCCTTTGTTGAAAGGAGTTGTGGAGTTTCTCTCCTCTTTCCTTTTTCCTCTTAAGGATTTTGTTTCAAATAGATGTTAGGCTACTCCAGGATGAATCTCTACTCCCTTACCTCCATTGAGTGAT
Organism: Sequoia sempervirens; assembly: GCA_007258455.2. Classification (NCBI taxonomy): domain Eukaryota; kingdom Viridiplantae; phylum Streptophyta; class Pinopsida; order Cupressales; family Cupressaceae; genus Sequoia; species Sequoia sempervirens. Next base: position 8,593 of record VDFB02022160.1, read on the forward strand.
TCACTTCGATTTTTTCAAATCTGATTGGGTGATTCATTTTGAGTTGTTTTCATTCAGATTCAACTATTTGTACAAATGTTTTAGTTTTTTCTATTGCTTCCTGTGAACTCTTTTTTTTGACGTATTATTTTTTCTTTAAGAATGCACATAAGTAGAAGTCAATTTTTTTTCAGAATTGACCCTACTTGAAGTAAAACTAGAGGCTGCCTAATGTTTCTAGACAACTTTTTACAATTTTTTCGGCCTCATTGGGTGAAGCTAATTTTCATGCTTAAACAAATTGGATGATAATACTAAAATGTGGTTTTTTGAGTGGCATTTGGAAGGTTCATTAATGTTTTTTCTGTTAATTGGATATTTTCATTGGAGGTAATACTTTCTTTTTAAACTAGATGTTGTAGTGCTTCACTTAATACATATTATCTTGTGACTTATCTCTAGATATATGAAGGCACAATATTTAACAGTTTAACTAAAATGTACCTTTTTATTACTCTAAAATTTGAACACGATGTTCCTTCTTAGTATCTTACCAATCTTTTGTTTTCTCAATTCCCCAAATTGGATGTGGACATTGTGAGTAGTAAAATTGAAAATGGATCCTTTCATGAGAAACTTGGGTGATGTTTCACACTCAAGGTTGCAAAACTCTGTACATTGCATGTTGATTATGTCCCAGAAAATCAGAAATATGTGAATACTTGAATATAAATCAATAAGGAGCATCTAGTGCATGTTTTAAAAAAAATGGAATTCATGTATAACTTTGCATATTCATGATATCTAGAACAAATTTAATGGTTAATAAGTCATTTTTTGAACATGTACTATTTGATGAGAAGATGACTTCATTCTCTGTGATTCAGAAGAAGACCCCTTTTCAAAAACATAGAGAAGAAGAGGAGGCTAAGAAAAAGGTGCACACCATTGAATTCAAGATTTATTGATGAAGGAAATATTTTATTCTTGATTATATAATATAATAATTTCATTATTAAGCTATCTTGTACCATTTGTTCTTGGGATGCAGAGAGCACATGAAGAAGCAACTCACTTGTATGAAGAGTTTGTGGAATCTTTCAAGGCAGATGATGTACCTGGTGTGAAATAATTTGTATGAGGAGGAACTATCAATCGTGATGATCAATCAAAGGCTAGAATTGAAGGTTTTTGTGAATATGTAGTCAGATATTTTGTTGCCCAATTGGTCTGTTTCCACCTTGTTAACAAAGGGGTTTTTTATTTATTTCATAATAACAGGTGTGCCATCCAAAGATGGAGCTTCTGGTTCAAAGAAAGGAAACAGGTATTTGCATAGATACTGGATTATTGCTAATGCTTGGCATGCATTTCTCAGAAAACATTAGGCTCTTAAAACTAATACGAGTTCATTGAAGTGCGAACATATTCTCCCACATGGTGCAACTTGCTATTTTTGAACAACTAATCATTCCTAACTTCTAAGCAATCTAACTAAACTTTAAGATTGAAAAGGGAGACATAATTTTTCTCTAGAATAGGCAGATTTGTCATCATTCCATACCTTTTTCCTGGGAATTGTTTCCCTTGTCATGTGTTCAAAGCATTAATATGCTTTTTTGTATTATCTACAAAACAATCGATTAGTTGATCTTGGATTTCATAGAAGAGTATTTCTTCCTCACATTTTGGTTTTCTTCATTTATGATTGATATCAGTGTAAGAAGTTTCTCAAGTTGGTGCAATTTACAACTAGAACATCTTATCACTTTCTTATGACCAAACCTCTGTAGATCACTTGGGATGGTGTAGTTATCCTTGTTGCGTAGGTCGTATCCTAATGATGCCATTATGATTTATTGATATAGAAATCCAAGATTCAATCTACTTAGCACTAGATATTTTCTATTCAGATAATTTGTGGGTACAACAGGTCTGATGATCAACTCTAAACTAAAGACACACCAAAGCTATGGGGGTGTCTAAAAGAAATACCTTTGCTACAATTCACCCACAGTTTATAATGGATTCCTTGAAAAAATAGATATAAATCTACCTACATAATCTAATTCTAGATTGTCCTAGAGACTCCAAGACATTCGTAAGAACCAACAAAGACCAACCTCAACAAAACTTAGAAAAATACAACATATAAAAAATGAAATTCCTAGATAGAAAACCCTACAAAAACATGGCTTAATTTAGACCTAGGATTTGCAACTACAAATGGAAATATAAGAATATTTCAAATGGATCTATACTCTCCCTTTTCCCATACCTATAGAGTAAATTTTCAGCTTGCTCCAATTTTCCTTTAAAAGTGTCACTCAAAAATTACCCTATGATAAATAAATTCCCAAGCTAGCATCAATATCACTAGATAGTAAAATGTGACACTTCTAATACCGGTTGTATCATCTAGGTTGGTGGCTAAGAAAGTATGCAATAAATTGCATTCCCATTATAGGGTGAGTAGATATGTAACAAGAATGTTGGAATACATGTGTGTATGTGTGTGCACATGTGAGGGTGTGTGCATGTGTCTGGAGATGTGTGTGCATCTAAGGTCACATGTGTATCTGTCTAAGTTCACATGTACGCTTGCAGATGTTTGTGGTTGTGCATATGTATTTGGGGGGTGGGGTGTGCATATGCTTATGTGTGTGTGTCCTAGACATGGGAATTAGATACTAAGGGAAGAGAGTTAATCAATGAAAGGGTCAAACATAATTCTAAGAGAAAATTGATGAACATGAATAATCAATGGGTCAATCCCAAGTGTTGTTGTAGCAAGTTTCATGGTTGTAGCAGCGAGTTTAGTGCAAGGGAAGTAAGTTTTATGGTTGAAACAACGAGTTTAATGGATCAAGTAGAAAATATCATTACTAAACAACAAGAAGACATTAAGAGAAAGCAGAAAGAATATCAAAAGACTTTTTTTTAATAATTACAACCATAATGAAGAGTTAACAACAGATCCGTGAAGGAAAGAATAGTAGGTATCATCCAATGAAAGAAGAAGCACCCTAAGTTTGAGATGTTGAAAAGGTCAATTAAAATTCCCTAAAACACAGTCAAGCATCATAAAGTATTGAAGTGCCAACAATCCCCACTAAAAAGTGACAAAGTAGGTACAATTATTGTATTGAAAATGGAAGTAATTATGTAGCTTAATACTTTGTAAAACTATGAGATTGTAGATCTAATTAAGTGTTCTTTGTTACAAATTATTTGTGTATGACTATCTGTTTAAATTCATGATTACCAATTGTAGAAGTAGAGAAAAGATTGTAGAAGAATAAGACCAGAAGATAGAAGTGACACAACATATACTGTGGAGAAATCCTTTTAAGAAAAAACTCCACCACCAGAATCAATAGTGCTTGTATTATTTAACCTTAGAACAATATTACAATAACACTGTATCAATCCTTGATTGATATGCTTCTTTTTCCTTCAAAAATTCTTCTTCACAACCTACAATAAACTCTCATGTGTCCAAGCATGAATCCACACATCCCATGCCATGCTTCACAAAAGTACTCTCTTAGAATTATCTTCAACTTGCTGCAATAAATAGACAATTGTGAACATTGTAAACTCCTAAGAGTTGAAAATTACAAGAGGATAAAGCTCCTCACAAATATCTAAACCATTCTTGTGCAAGTAGATTTCTTCCATGAAAAACAATGTCAAACCAAGTCCTTCATCAATTTGGGCATCCCAAACTAAAGTCTTAACTGATTGTTGGTTTCAAAGATATCTTGTAAGCTTCTCCTCAAAGTTGGCACCCAAGAATGGGCCCCACTTAAGTGATCCTTGTAAATATCTTCTCATGCAAAGGTGTTAACTCCAAGATCTCAACTTGGGTGCCCAAGATGGGTCCAAGTCAATATCTATTAACTGAAACATATCTCTCCATCAATTCATGCAAACATCATGCATGATTGATCATCCCCTATTAACTGAAAGTATCAACATGTTATCTGTCATGAAACTCAATTCATTAGTCATGCATTCCAAGTCAACTAGCATTCAACTGAAACTAACTACATACAACTGAAGATAACTAAACCATAACTGAATTGAACTAAAATGATACTAAACTGAACTGAACCAAACTGAACTCCATTCATGTAAATATCAATTCCTAACTTCTAGGATCTTTGCATGCATTACTAAAGTGTTATCTTTCCTCCAAATAGTTAATTGAACTCAAGGTGAGTTCCACCTTCCATGTGGGTTCCCATGTGCTCCTATTTTGTAGGAGTTCTTGGGTGTCCCCACATGTTCCTATCATTTAGAATTAACTACAAATGTATATTTACATGTTCATTTCATTCGAATTTAATCTCTTTATAATCCTAGTGTTGGGGAACACTTTCCAAGGACTTAGGAGATACATGAAATATGTTTAGGATTGCAATTAAATGACATCCTAATTCCAACATATTGTTCTACGAGTTACATTCAATGTTTTACTTGTCTATTCACTATTCTATAAGCTTGTTCACTGTTTGGGATCATAATAGGCATTCTACATGAAGGGTTTTAGAATCAAGGAAAAGTAACGTTTCATAGCACTCACCTCAAGTTCAGCACCACTAGTACTATAAATATCATGCACATACTCCTAAAATTTAGCATAATCACTGTCAATATTGTCTTGAAGTTGCATGCAACAAGAGGTAATTTATTTTTAGCTATCACATTTTTTGACCAAAGGAAATCTCTAAGGACTTTTTTGCAGAATTAGCCCTTTCCCTTTAGGCAAGCTTAAAATCAACATCAAGTAAATTGGAATGGAGCATAATATAGATTTAAGCATAAATAATTTACCCGCAAATGAGAGACATTTGGATTTCCAAAGAGAAATTTTGTTAGAAACTGAAGAAATCAGTTTATCCCAAAAAAAATATTTTTCCTTTCTAGAGAAGAAAGGAATTCCCAGGTATTTACAAGGAAGAGAATCACTCTGAAAACCCCAAAAATTGAGTAATTTCCTTTTGATCAAAGGGTCAACATTTAGAAATTTAAATATCTTTTATTTTGTAGGATTACAAACTTATCCGGAATGTAAACAATAATCTGTTATAATATTTTTCATAACCTTTGCCTCTGCCATAGTAGCTTGACCCAAAAGAAGAGTATCATCTAAAAAAAGAGAGTGGGAGATTGGAGAGGGAAAGGACTGGATAGATATACCTTTCCATAATCTTGCATTTCGAGCTGAAATTATTGATCTACTTAGACCTTCTGCCAATAGAATAAACAAAGAAGGGGATACGGGATCCCCTTGTCTCACCCCTTGGGAGGGGGTAAAGAAACCTTGAGGTGAACCATTAATAATTATGGAAAATATAGCCCCCGAGAAACATGAATGGATCCATTTACACCAAGCTTGTGAGAAGCCAAATTTTTTAAGAGCATGAATAATCGAGACAAAATCCCATGGGGCAGCAAGCCAATTTTCAAAGAGCAAGAAACAGTCAAGTTTTTCAGCTATCTGATAAAAATCCTTTCGTTTGTTTGTCCAAGTATATATGTTATTTTTAATAGGGCAATCATATAAATTGTTGGATGAAATAAAATTATTAAAATCATCCAACATAGTTGTTGGGGGGGTTATTCCTCCACCTTTTTCAGAAGAATTTATGATAGCATTAAAGTCTCCTGCAAGAAATTAAAAACAGGAGGATCAAGCTCATAGCTTGAAGATAATTGTTTCCAAATTTACCTTTTTCCAGCTAGAGTGCATGGGCCATAAACATTATAAATAAAAAAATGTGTTTTTTTTAAACACCAAGCTAAAAATTTATCCAATTTGCTTTGATTTCAAACTAATCAATTTTAATGAAGGTTTTGTTCCAAAGGTGATTAAGCCCCCTGAAGCTCCAAAAGAAAGTGAGACAATCAAGTCCCAATCATTCCAAGAAATGAAAGTTTCTTTAGCTGTTTGACAGGATAATTTTGTTTCCTGAAGAAAAATGATCTCTAAGAGTGTGTACCAAGTAGATGACGCTTAATTAAGCATTTTTTGTTAGGGGTGTTTAAGCCCCTAACATTCCAAGAAAGAACCCTCATTGCCCTTGAGGAGAGAGTTCCTCTCTCCTCTTCTTTTCAATTCTTCCTGAGGATTTAATCCCCATAGTAGAATCACACTACCAACATTGAGGGGGGGTGTTCAGCCCAAAAAATTTCTTGGAGGTTGAGTGAAGGTTCATTTCCAAAGTAGATTGGAGTCTTGCTGCAATTTCTAAATTTGTCTTCTCTTTATTCGATTTACGTCCCCTTTTAATTCTTGGAGAAGTTGATGCCTTAAGTTCAGTTTCAGATTGAGAGATAGGAGGAGAAGAAAAGGAATCCAGGGCAACAGGAGCAAATGAGGGAGGAGGGGAGGTGGCAACTTCAGTAAAATTAAGTTTTATTTTTGAAGTTGATTAGGTGATGGAAGGTATGGGAGAATTCATTGCTGGGTCATTTTCTCCCAAGACCTCATCAAGAATTTCTTCAATTAGGTCTTCAGCTAGCTTAGTCATAGCCTCATTAACAAATTTTATCAAATCATCCTCTGAACCATTGAGAATGTTTCCAAATTTCTTGATGTCACTTTTCGAAAGAGAAGATTCCATATTCAAGGCCTAAGACGAGCTAGCCTGGGCGTTAAGAGGGGGTTTTCAATGTTCATAGGAAAATTCAACAAAGAGGGTTTAGGATCAGAACTAATAATAAGGTTGGAGAATGCAGGCTGACCACTTTCAGAGTTATGATTAAAATCATGTTTTCCTTCAACAAGGTCCTGATGAGATTCCATATGATTTAAAGTAGGAGGGGGATGACGGAAATGAGAATTAGTTGAAGGTTGGTTCAAGCCTAGAGCCCCCACGAGTGCAGATAGATCCAGATTTTCTAATCTGAGGAAAATATTTGTATCTACAATTAAATTTTCCTCCTTCCAAGTTGAATTCTCCCATTTGATTTGTTGAATTCACTCCCCTTTATTAGTGGAAAGATGGATCTTGAAAGGGAGGGAATAAGATTTGTTGACTAGGGCTCAAACCCTAATGGAGGGTTTTCCATTTACAATCATAAATTCACTTCTAAGAAAATCCCCTAAGTGTTTAACAATTTGTTTGATGGAGGAAATCTCAAAAAATTCAATCAAAAGAAAGGGTAAAGAAAAAACAAACAGGAAGAGGGCACAATTTTAGGGTTTCCAAAGACATGTTTTCTTTCCAATCAAGAATCCCAAGAAAATTATTCCCATACTAGTATTATTCCCATACCAGTATGGACCTTTGCACATTACTCTGCCCTTAATTGTAGGATTCTTAAATAATATAAAGAAGGATGAAGCAAAGACCACAAATAAGTCAAAAAACTCATACCAGTGCTCTTGAATCCAAGCCCGTAGTTCAGATAGTGGCTTATCTTCACCCCAGAGTTGTACAAAAAATCTATTTGCATGCAGTCTTCATATTGGATTTCTAGGTACAAAGGTATTGTTGGGACCAGCCTCCATTCCTGCTCCTTACCAATCGTTGTTGCAGTATCATGCAATCTAGAAGCATTCCCTTGTTGAGAGAAATTTTGATTGTATGATTGATTCCCTGAACTTTTAAACTTTTTGTTTTCTTCCAAAATCTGGGGTTTATTTCCCTAGTTTTTTTGAAAGGTGTTCTGCTTCGCTTGTTGATTTGAGTGTCGTTCCAAGTTTTCCTTGTTTCTCTGGTGATGAAAACCCTTTGATTTTTGGTTAAAATTCCCTTTTGAAGGACGAACAGAAAAGGAACAAGCACTTGGAGAAGGTTGATAGTGTTCTTGTTGCTTATGGTTCTGCATTGACTTTGGGTCGCTGTAGTTGTTGTGGAGCGGGCCATTCTTTCCTAGAAGAGAAAACCCTTGTTGAAAGGAAGTTCTGGGCAGGCCATTATAGATCTGGAGGAAGAACATTTTGAAAAGGTCCCAATTTTGGGGTTTCCAAAATACCCTTATCCCTAGGGTTAAAACTAGGGTGCTCTTTACCAAAGAAATGATCATGCCTAGAATGAAATGTGTTATGAAATTGTTGTTGCTTGCCATAAAGATGATCTTGTCCATGCGTCGGGGGCCTTGATGAGTCAAAATCATCTTCCCAACTAACCTTTCCGCCATGCGTCTGCAAAGGGCTCGCCATGATCTATAACTTGTATTTATATTTGTATATATACACATATAAATATATGTATATATAGATATAGATATATGCACGTGTGTATATATATCTACATATATTTATACACACACATATACATATGTATATATATGCAACTATCACTCACATAAATATATTAATATCTAAAAAATACAATTAATATGATCAAAATTCACTTTTGATTAAAGCTCAAAATTACATATTTCTCGTTTCAATATGTAAAAATTGAGTACAAATGATTTATAATGACCAATATGGTCTAAACAAGATCCAAGAAATTCTATCACAGATTTAAAACACCAACCATTATTTCAAATACACATGCTATGTCTTCAAAAAATAGCGCTACACACCACCAATAATATATCTAACCTTCTTTTAATCATGGAGATGGGATGTAAAACATTACTTAGCCTTCCCACAATCAAAATATAGAAGACCAAATGTCATACGTTTGGGAATTTTAAAGTAAAGGGTAAATTTTCATCATTTAGAACATTGCCATTAAGATTTCACATTCTTCAAATACATTTATTTATCACATAGAATGATTAAAAATATTCATCAAACCTCCAAGAAGACGCACAAAGATCAATTTGGAAGGTTATAAAGATGTCCCATAATTTTTTGCAACAATTATGCATGACTCCATGAATAATTATTTATCTTTGTCAATAACTATTGTAAACTTGATTAGGAATGTGGCAGCTTCAACAACTTTCCTAGATCCAAATATTTTGGATATGAACTCAAAATGTGATATTAATTTTTGCAATTACATATAATTTCTAGAGGAACAAGAATATACAAAAATATTTCATGCTTAACCTCATTTGATCATTACTTTTGACCTAACTTTTGACCTTAAAATCATGTTGCACACTCATGGAATAATTCAAATGATCCAAATGCCAAAAATATATTTGAACCACTTACCCATTTTCTTTTAAGTTTATTATCTTGCATTTCTTTAGTATTAGGTACAAGTGTTTATTAGATCTAATTTAATGCATGTTCTAGTCAATATCAAGGGTGTGAATGACAAGAATGATAAAGGTTGGAAACCATACTTTGATCCCTTCCACCATACCTATAAATCTTATAATCTTGCAACTACAAGAGCCATTATATTTTAAGTTAATTTAGAATATATTAAAAAAATTAAGTGTTTTATGAATTTTATATGGAAAAGGGTTTAATATTTTTCATCTTTATTTTCTTTGATATGCTTAAATTAGTCAAATGAAGTTGAAAATGGATCTAAATAAGGGGAAATAAGTTGATACTAGTCATTGAACTAGTAAGTATGATTTGAGCTTTATAAAAATTTTGAATTTAATCTAAATTACGTCAAAATTAGTTGAAAATTATATACATTAAGTGGAGAAGTTAAATGTGATCTAAATTAGATAAAATTAGTTGAAATTGGATAAAATTATGCAACATATCTCAAGTTTAAATATAAATAGGTTCAAACTGGTCAATATAAAATAATTTATTTGTAAATAAAGTAAATCATTCAAGATTATCACAATATTTGAAATTGATGTAAATTATGGAAAATAACTCTTAAATAGTATATATATATGCGTTAATTGTCATAATTTAGTTAGAGATTAATGGTATACTAAATTAGAATGGTTTAATTAGATGTTATTAAATAATGGTATATTAACTTCGAGGGTTTAGCTAGAAGTTAGTAATGTTAGATCTTATGATGTATAAAATATCTTAGGACTTATTGTACATGAATCAATCATAAATGCAAAATATAAAAGAGTGTTATTCTATATTGATTGAGAAAAAAAAGGCTATTAATAAACAATACAATTTAAGTAGAAATATATATGACATTTGGATGTGAATCTTGAAATGAGACATGTCTAAGAGGTCATGAGTTAACTTTCAATTAAGAGATGAGTTAATCTAATCAAATAAAATATGGTCCTTGATTAGATAAGGTAAAACTTAACTTCCTCTTTAATAAAGAGTTAATGAGGGAGTAGTGACACTTAATGACCTCAAATTAATAGTCCATACATGTTATTATTATCTACTTAGATTAAGATAAATAAATTTAATAAATAGATGAAATATTACGCTTGGGATATAATACTATCCTAGGTGAAGTATAGTATTACACCAATAACTCCTATAAATACAACTTAGCTAGCAATATAAATGATTACCAACAATAAAACCATGTTAGATACCTATGTGCATATATGGAAACCCCCAAAGAAAATGAGAAAGTCCCCTTTCCCATATAGAGAGAGAGAAAGAGAGATTTGAGGATGTATTTAATCATTATTTTTTAATGTTTTGCAAAATGAGTATCATATGGAAGCTTGATTTAAAGCATGTTAGGTTGGTTATGGTCTACTAGTGGTATGTTGAGGCTATTCCCACATGAATGGCCTTGGTTCTATATCATGGTTGTATCTAGCTTTCCTTTAATTGAATGGCCTTAGTGGATCGCTAAGTCATGTATTATTGGTATGTTCATGTGGCATCACATGATTGGTCAGTTTGTGTACTTCATGAATTAAAGTATTTTACAGTTGGATATTAAGTGTAAATTTATTGACTCTTTTATTACCCAAAACTGGGTCCCAGGCTGTCACATACCATACCCACCATATGTCCTATGCCCACAATCAACTCGTCTCAACATTTAAATCCAACTTTAACCAAAAAGAAGAGTGTAGACATATATAACAACACACCCAGAAGACCAATTGCACTGTGGATGTGTGTAACTACATAACCACCAACATCCAATTGATTTGAGTCTTGAACATTTGGGGAAAAGTTGACGTTTGCTTAACTACTCACAGCTTTAACAGCCGACAGAATTGAACAACAATAGAAACTTTTGGATAGACATTGACCTGGTTTGGTGGCATACGTTATCCTTCTTACTGGCATGGAAAAACTGTGCCAAATGGCGACAGAATGCAACCACCCCAAATATATATAAACAAGACAGGAGCTGCCTTTGATAGCTCCACTGCCTTATGCTGCAATCCAAATATGAATCATATCCCTTGCCTATTCTACAAGTTTTAGATTCCAACCCAAAAAAAGCCTAATAAAAACCCAATTCAATGAAATAATTTCTGTAAATCTACCAATGTCAAGGCCAGTTTGACTCGGAATTTCTAGAAACAGAAACAATATGTGATTGCTTGTTTGTTTACAATACACATCAGAACCCACGTAAGAGGGCATATATTTTATATTATTTGAGGTCTTCAGTCTTGATAATTTTGACGGAAGGTGAGACAAAATCTTGATGCACTCGCACAGATAAACAATTCAATGGATTCAGTTGGTCCTTTCCATGAATTTTTTAACAATTTGAAAACGTATAGGGTGCAAAATACTATTTGAATAGTGCGGGCCAATAATATATGAGATCATTATCATGTCGTCTACGTAAGACCCACCAGTAGAATTGACGATTTCGTTTTTATTTCAAAGGTGGAATTCTTGTGCCATATGTCAACAAAGACAGGAGAAAATTTATATATAAATGATGCAGGATACGTCACTGGTGATGTCATCTTTGGTTCTCCTCGTGGTAGGAGGGCAGGTGAGGAGTGTGGAGAACATTTGTTTTTGTCCCTCATGTCTTGGAGTTTCTTGTAGACCTAATTCTTGGGAAACATCTTGTTTGTTTGGTTGCTTTCTAGAGATTGGGTGTGAATGTTCATTATGGTCTCTCTATTGTTTGTGGTTGCTTCGGAATCTGTTTGTGTTGTAATCTTGTTTTTACAAGTTGTGGGTATTGTTCTTGAGTATGAGACCCAAAAACAGTTATCTATTTAGTCTCTAGTCATCCTAGAACATAACAAAAGGATTATAGTGGAAAAATAGGATTATGGTCTGGATTTTGGGTTCTAGTGTAAATTGTGGACTCTAGTGTTGAAGTTAGATACTCTAGCACAAGTCTAGGACACTTGAGCAATGACACGCTAGTGTCCCTCCTATGTGCTAGTGTCTATTCAACAGGCAAGTGTCCTATCTATGTGTTGTAGTATTTTGACATGCTATAGTCCTCTATTTCGTTGGACATTAGGTACTTTCAAGCAGTTTTTAAGGAAACTTTGTATATGAAAATTGTTCCCCTTGGCCTTGTGAGTCTTCCCATTTCATTGCTTTACTAACAAATATTATTTGAAAGTTATGCCATCGTTTGCATTGAGAAGTGTGCCTTTGCACAAAAAAGACTCATTGTCATTCTAATCAATGGAGGGTTGGTACCTCCTAGTGGGGCAACCTCTTATAAATATGTGTCCCCTGTGTTTGGATGTCTTTGGTTGGGAGATTTCCCACCTTGGCTTTGGTAAGTGAGTCTTGTGTCAAGAGAAATACTGATCAATCCCCTAGTTGAGACACAATATATCTTCGTTGTCCCAAAACCTGCATATGTTTCTCTTGATGTTGTAAGAGTCGTCAAGAGTGTTGAAGGAATTGATATGGGATAGATGGTTCTGTCATTCTACCCTCATGTTGAGTCTACAATAGAATGCAATCATGGTGTTAAGACCCAATCATCATTATGATGTAGTTCTACTCTCTTGTAGGTTCATCATGGCAATTTCATTCCATGGTTGGTAAGTATTCTTGTCATGCCACCCTTCTTGGAGCAATGGTAATGTCTTGTAATTGTTGTTGTTGTCTAATATTATGCATGATGTGAATCATCAACACAATGGCCTATTTATTTCTTATGTGTCATTGTGATTGGAACAACACTTATGTGTGTATTGAAGTGCAATGGGCATGTCAATGTTAAATATCTTAATTTTTGTGTTCTTATATTATTCTTCAAAAAAAATCTATGATTGGCTAGTGTCCTAGGTGTGTGACTTGGTCCATTACATGACATATTCCCGCCACATAGGCATCACTTTGTGGTCATGTAGGAAATTCACAAACATGTGAACATCTCCCAATATAGGTGACTCATGTGACACATAAGCATGTCACAATGCCTTGTGTTGTCTTTGCAAAGACATCAAAATGCTCCACTAGTCACACATTGCCCCCACACAATTAGGAGATGATTTAACCTATTCAAGTAAAAGGTGGTCCTTGATTAGACAAGGTGACACATAAATTCCTTTAATTGAGAATAACTTAGGGATTAGTTGCACTTGATGACCTCTAATTAATAGTTCACACATGTTATTATTAGCTACTTAGGTGATGAAAAATATATTTAATAAATATAATGATATCACACTTACAATGTGACACTATCTTCCATGAAGTATAATAATACACCAACACCTATAAATACAACTTAGGTAACAACATAAATGAGTGACAACAATAAAGCCATGTAGGTACCTATGTAAAATGGTAAAAACCCCAAAGAAAATAAGAGAGAAGGACCCCTTCCACATAGAGAAAAACGGATTTAGGGATTTATTTAATCATGAAGTCTTAATGTTTTGTAGAGTGGGTATCGTATGCAATTTTGATGAAAAACATGTTAGGTTTGTTATGGTTGAGGCAATTTTTGCATGAATGGCCTTGGTTCTATATCATGGTTGTATCTAGTTTGACTTTAATTGTATGTCTAAACTATGATTGTTGTGCAAATTTTAGGCACACAATACTATAATTTGAGAAATGCAAAGGGGGTCCATCTTCAAATTCTAACAATTGAAGGATTGCAAAGATTATCAATACTCAAATCATAGCTTGCATTTATTTCATTGGAATGGCAAATCTAAATCATTACATATATAAGACAATTTAATAATTTGGAACGTAATTGACAAATTAGAGGATTATAGCTTTAAACAACAAAATAGATCAACTAAAATTAGAGGATTATGAATTTACACGACACAATAGATTAGTTGAAGGATTGCGGCTATATAGAATTTAGTAGATGAATTGGATGATTATAGTTACACATAGCACCTATTGACCAAATGAACGATTTTGGATCATCATAAGTATAATACATACTATTTTATCTACTAAATCAAACAAGATTGATCAATTGTACATATAAGCCTTGTATTAATTGATCAAGTGAAAGATTTAAGCTATTTATGTAATGTCTATATATACGAAAACTCATTTCAATTAATTTGTTTTAATGACAAATCTAATCTATGATATGCAATTTATAAAGACATAACACCATTCAACAATTCACGATAAAATTGAACAAGTGAAAAGAATTTAAATATATAAATTTAACAATTAAGTGAGATTGTAGCAATACAAAAATTGAACATAAACACTTAAATCCATCTTTAACCAGCAAGCAGTGTTTGGATGTGTATGGCGACATACTCACAAGAGCAATTGGACTGTAGATGTGTATAACTGCATAACCACCAACATCCAACTGATTTGAGTTTTGAACATCTGCGCAATAGTTGATGTTTACATACCAACTTACAAGTTTAACAGTCAATAGAAATGAACAACAATTGGAACTTTTGGATAGACATTGACCCGGTTGGTGGCAATACACATCAGAAGCCACGTAAGACTGCATATATTTTATATTACTTGAGGTTTTCAGTGTTGAAAATTTTCATGGCATGAGAGATAAAATCTTGATGCACGCGTACAGATAAGCAATTCGAAGGATTCCATTGGTCCTTTCCATGAATTTTTTAACAATTTCAAGACGTAAAGGGTAGAAAAATAATATTTGAATAGTGCGTGCTAATAATATAAGAGATCATTAGCATGGCGTCGACGTAAGACCTACCAGTAGAATTGACGATTTCGTTTTTATGTCAAAGGTAAAGTTTTTCTCCCATTTGTCAACAAAGGCAGCAGAGAATATATGTATATAAATCATTCAGGAGATTCTAATCACAGGGTTGTTGAGTTTTCTAGACTTCCTCAGGAGTATCTGATTTCAATTGGTTTATCTATGAGATGTATGGAGTATATGGAGAGGTATGGTAGATGTTAAAGGCATGCCATGTGAAGATAGAGGAGGAAGAATTTTAGTGTCTTTTGGAAGAGAAGTAGAGGGAGGAATTTTAGTGTATTTTGGAAGAAAAGCAGAGGGAATTATTTAATGTCTTTTGGAAGAGAAGTAGAGGTTTTGAAGGAAGTGGTAGGGGATGGTTTTGGCGAGGTCATTTTGGAAAAGGTTTGAGGAGTGAAATATGAGTGGTTTAGTTAAGGAGAGCTTTAGATTCAATAGGTTGACAATATTGAAAATGAGTTTTATCGATATAGATGTCATAAATTTGATCATTATGTATGAATTAATAATATTGATGAAGAGTGGAAGGAATTGTGAGTGTTTAATGGAGTTATAGTTGGTTAAGAAGGAGATTATAAGTGAGTTTATCAAATATGACAAAGAAGAATGTTTTGAGATTGATAGGACTAGCAATAATGGTTAAGGTGATGACTCCTAAATATTCTCAATTAACATTGTCAAAACATGAATGGAGATCTTAGGTTCATCTTAGAGTAATCATCATGAACATGATTAGGAAAATTTGCACTACAAATACTCAAACCCAATTTGTTATAAATAAGGACTTTTTAACACTTGTACTCTTCTATCTTGCAATTATGATTAATTGGAGTGTTTATTGAAGAATTATAGGTGAATGTAGTTTGGGCGAGGAAAATAAACTGGTTTACATAGATTCAACCATGGAAGCTAATTTAGTAGGGTGTATTGATGGTTGAACACTGATCTTTTTGTAAGTCTTGCTACAAGATGACTATATGCTTAGGAGAATTTTTTAGATGAGAAGGGTTTAATTAGTCATTAGCTTATGATTGATGTGATTTGAGAATTTAGGTTTCTACATAAATATAATTGATATGTTGACAATAATTTATTGGCTTTTATGATGAATGATTCCATAGAAAATACTTACAGAGAAAAATATTGTATAGTAGAGAAAAACTAAATGAAATTTCTTTTTTAAAAGAAAAATAAATAGATTTGTCATAATTTTTAGTGGTGGAATTGAAAGTCGTTATATCCTACCAATCTAAAGGTTTATATGTTCACATAGTATTATTGGAACGCCTTTATGTATTTTGAAAGTTTTGCATAATTTTGATAAGCTTTTGAAAGGAAATTTTAACTAAGCTAAATATATATGGTTAAAGAGTTTGTGGAAGCAAAGATTTTTATAATTTCATTTTAAAAATTTAATAATTATTTAAAACAATTATCAAATCTATAAGACCATTATATTTAAATGTCTATAAAATAATTCATTGTTAAATATTTTATTTAACTTTCTTATATGATTGTGTAGGAATAAAACACTTTCACATAAAATGTTTACATTAAATAAATGTAAATAGTAAACAGTTGGGATTGGAAATGCATATCTAATAGGATATGAAAATTAAATGAAATAATAAAAAGCAAATATTATCTTAATGTAGATGAAGATATGGGGGTAAAAGCAAGAAGTTGAGTACACGAAGAGGGGAAATTTCGAGCAACAAAAAAAATCTCGCAGAAAATGCGTACGCATTTTTTAAAAACGCATACGCGTTACGGAACGAGTACCCAAACCGAAATCCGAACGCGTACGCGCTCAGCTACGGGTACGCGAACCTAAAATGCGTACGCGTTATGTAACGCGTACGCGTTTTTGAAAAGTATTTATTTTTTTAAATAAACTGCTGGCTTTTCATTTTATCCATTGTTTTTGGCAGATTGGGAGAAGACACTCAAGAGCGCGTACACGTTTGTAAGCTATTGCTTCGAGTGTGTTTCAACTGCCACCTCCTCCCGTCAACACACCTGACCTCTGAGATCTCCAGGTTGGTTGAATTCTGCCCTTTTTTGCTTTGTATTTTGTTTTTTTGTTTTTTAATTAGTATTTAAGTTTTTTTTCTTTAATGTGTTTTATTTCAATTTTTAATAGTTTTAAATTGCATTTAAAAAATAAATAACGCTAAATTGTAAATTGAAAACCATAAAATCTAAACCTAAATTGGACACATTTAACTTAGAAATCTAAACCCTAAAACATAAAACTAGAAACCTCTTAGAGACCTCTCTCCCCTTAGGTGAGCTAAAACTAGAAACCCTAATACAATTTTAAAGAAACCCTAATACATTTTTAGAGAAACCCTTACAAATATGACTATTTAGTAAACTTTCAAAGGCATTTGAATGGGCAAAGAGTAAGAAATTCAATAATTAGGTACACCAATATACATACATGCATACATACATACATACATAAATAAATAGACGCAGGTATATGCAATACACACACATGTATATTTATACATTAATATACATCACCTATACTTAGTTAATCAATTTAGATCTTCCTCTTAGCCAAGTGTCTAGGTTGATGAACTTACCAAAAAAAATGATATTAAAATTATTAAAAGTTTGAATCTTCACATATGACAATATTTCTTGAATCCCATACCATACTACGTAAATATTCTTGAATAAGGTTATTTATCATTACTATATTTTCTTAGAAAAAATTATTAGTCAAATCCTAAACCCTTATGCATGCTTTCTTTTGGATTTGTAAGTTATATGTCTTTCATTATTTTCATCTTCTTAGACTTTCCATGATGATAAGAATGAGATAACTACCATAAATGTTTTTACTCTTATTTGAGATTAAATAATAGGAGTAGCCAAAGAACTTACCTTCTTTAAGTAAGAAATTTACTTCAATACAATCATCATTTTGAGTAAGAACTTAAGTGTTAGAGTAGAAAGCATTTCCTTCAGTTATTTGCCTATCAATATGGTGATTCTAAAATTCTATTTTATGGTGTAGAGGCTCAAACTTCATAAGATTATTTTCAATTATAAACATTTACATTCAATCTATAATGCATGTTTCTCCTTAACTTCATTAATGCAATTTATTTAGAAGTTATTAACATAGTTTTTTCTATCAAGGATCCTTCACATTCAAATTGTATGGAATATTCTTTTTTCCTTGCTTACTTATGTGTTACTTCTCAATTTTTGGTAACTTTGGTTTGGGTCTTTCTTCTTCTTTTGGATTATGCTCTATAGATTCTTCTTTATCCCTATCTTATAATTTTTCTCTAGTGTATATATAATTTTAAAAATATTTATCTAACATTACCTCCATGATATGAATTTTTCCTATCTTCGCATATGTTGCATGAGAAGAAAATTTTCCTCAAAATTTATTTTTTTAACTCATCTTCATTTCTTGCAAGATATGGGAATTATTCTCTTGTTGTCTTGAAAGATTTGTCTTAGGATGGATTTAGATCCATGGTATTAATAAATCTAGTAATGTATTCCTCTTGGTAATCCTTGGTTTATAATTTATTTTTTTCTTTAATAAAGTTATCTTGGGTTTCATATGAATCTAATTTTGACTTATCTCCATCCTTCATGAATGAATCTTTTGAATCTCACTCCTTGATCTCCCCTATAACAATATTTTTATTTTTTGGTCTTGGCTCTTTCTCTCTCAACTCTTTTATATTCCTTTGTATTTTAATAAATAGTTCTTGTGTGTCATTTTGATATTCTATTAGCCTATCCAATTACATCATTAGTAACTAGACAATCCATAACATCTTCCTCTAAATTCTTTCTATCAACTAGAAAAAGTAAATCTTTGATATTTTTCCATATAATATGGAAAGACCATGGCCTTGATACCACTATAATATCCCTAATTAGGGATATTGCTTATTTTCATTTATTTAACTAAAAAAGCCACCAATAAATGAATCTTAATTCAAATTAGATCTACTACAATAGGTAATATACTTAAAAAATATGTAGTTCAATGAATTATAAACTCTTACAAAATGAATAGTCAACACATCAATCAAGTAGTAATTGATTACTCCTCTTATTACAATATAAATTCTACTTATATTCAACTTAGTTTACTATAATTTTAGGAACAAAAATAACAATATAATTATCAAGAAATATGATAAATCTATAACCAATGGTGCTATAGGAGCCACCCTAGAATTACAAACCATAGGTTCCAAGAGAGACACTTAAAACTTATAAAAAATAGGTATTGTAGGAGTCACTTGGATAATAATTCAATGTATCTTAATTACTATCCCTATATGGAATTTCTCATGATTGATTTATGGATTTTCATCCATTAACTATATATGGAAATAAATGGGGTTCCCTCCTCTAATCTCTAGTGATAGGAAAATATGGTGTCCAATCTATTCAAGTAAAATTAATGGATAAACAAGAATACCACTCTCAATCTTAGGATTTAATTAAATAGCTATCTTTTAATTTCTTTCCTTTTTACAAGCTCCAAAATAAACCTACATGTACAAACCTTTTTATCAATGCCACTTTAAAATTACATTCTTTATTATATAACACTAGTGGCCCCATAACTAGGGCACTCATAACATACTTAAATATTATAGTCATTTCCCTATTTTATTTTCGTAAGTCCAATGAGAAATAAGAAATATTTTAGGATATCATAAAATTTTATTGAAAAAAGGGTAAGGAGAAAAAGAGGAATTCTTCTAAAAGAATTTTCAAATTCTAAATCAAGGCTAATGGAGTCAAATGGGCTAATTCTAGGAAGTTGGTTGAATATTTAATCATAAAAAATCCCAAAAGGAGGGAAAAATCAACAAAAAAAAAATAGTAGAGCAACATGTGACACCCTTTTGAATTCCTAAAACCCCATGTTTTATAAGAAGATGAAGAAGAATTTGAAACCATTCCCCTCATCCCTTAGGAATAATCTATTAAGGAGAAACAATATAGATTAATAGAAAAATATTTGAATCAATGAAAATATATGAGAGAAGCCTTATCTTTTGAAAAATGTTTCAATATGGTAAGAAGTTCCATCTACAAGAAATGAGCAAGGAATATAGAAAGTGAAGAATAGGGAGATAAAAAGTAAGCTAAAAAACTTTATGCACCTAAGTTTGATTGTAGTGACAAGATTTTTCTCAGGCCCAGTTGGAGAAATTAGAGACTTACTTCACCCTCAACCCCATAAAGGAAAAATATGCAATAAAATCTGCCTCTTTACATTTAGAAGGTGCAAGAGAGGTCTTCAATGATTTTCAATATTTTTCATCACTTGTTCTACTAACCTTCTGTTTTTATTCAACTCTCATTTATAGTTCTTAAGTGACTATCGGTTTCTATTCAACTCTCATTTATAATATGAATTTTTAATGCTATGATTTTTTAATGTTATAAATTGAATGGTCTTCAAATGAAATATATTTTGAATTTGTGCATGTTCAATGTGATTTTTAAATAACTTTGAAATTGTGTGCATTATTTAATTAGTTTGTTGATATATATTTTTTAATTGTTTAACATGCAGTTGCCATATCATTTCTCGGATGGATCCACTTTTCACTTTAGAGGATTTCATGCCTAATCCAGAAATCCCTATAGATCCTGGTGCACATCCCACCCCACCACATGAGGATATGCCTCACTCACCTCCGCATTCTCCACCACCTAACCCCCCACCCCCTCCTCCATTTGACCAAAATCAACTAAGAGAGAATATTCGAGCCAACTTAGTTGTCATTCAAGGAAACATAGATCTCATAAAAAATGAGACTAGAATCCCTCCACATCTCGCACGGTTTGCATCTACGATGCAAACTATTGTCGATTCTGTTCGATCTATCGATGCAGGACCTAGATAGGTTCCATCAATGGAGAGAAGAGAGGAGACAATTCTATGCAGATGGGCTGTCATATAAAGAAATCAATGACCTAAAAATCACTAAACAAGCTATGTGCCAATATTTTGTGAACCCCCAAACAAACGAACCAATACCACCCACAAAAAAAAGAATTTCAATTTTATGGTGTAGGCACCCGCAGATAGCTGCAAATTTTTGGGAGAGATGGTGGATGGTGTTTGATACTCCACCACATGGCAACAGTGAGGTGCCCTTATATTTTTTGAGAAAGTTATGGGCTGAGTTTGAGTTGGGTAAAAAACCCAACTATTTTGATATGAGGTCATTTCAGGGAGCTGGGCGTGGCATGCCCCAACATAGACTAGGAGCACGTGTCGATCCTCAGCGACGTGCTCCAGTTGCGCCTCTTGTTCCTCCTCCTTCTCCTGGTATTCCTGCTGCATTTCAGCAGCAAACCATGTTATCTACACTAGGAGCATTGAGTTCACTTTCAGGACATCTCACTCAGCAGACTACACACGCGGCCACTGAAGTGGCCAATACAGAGCATGGAGGCTCGGGCTATAGGGATACTCAGACATCCACTTCAGGTGAGGCACATGCATCTGGGGCGGGATCATACCTAAATTTACTATATTCTGAGGATCGTCCCACACAGGTATGTTCATCTTTTGAACTTAAATTTAATTCAAGTTTGAAATGTAAAAAATTCATGTAAATAATAACATCAAACTATATATATAATATAATATTAATTCAATAATTTTGTGTTTGGTGTATAGACGCATGATGACGTGATGCCCGGAACTCAATATCATCATCGTGTGTATATGTCGAGTGCTGTAGATTTGGGCTCACCTTTTCGACAGGTACTTGAACCAAAATATATTAAATAATTTGTGTGTCCATATATATATAATTTAATTTAATTTGTACACATGTGTGAATTGATATATTATATCTAGATGCAGGGAAGTCATACTATTCCTAGTATTGACGAGCCACAAGTTACAGTGGTGAGCGCTCCTGAGACATCATCAGCTCAGGTGCGTGCTTTCAAAAGTTTGTTAAGTTTAAATTAAATACACATCATAGATCTAATTTAATTTTTTCATTTACATACACATGTGTGAATGATCTATATGAACTGTTGTACATCTATATGTAGGGATTTGATGAGATAACCATGGCGGGCCGCGCACCTGAGACATCATTGACATCTATTCATGGGCAATCTCAGGTGCGTGATCATGAGGTCATATCATTCGAGGTTGTAAACTTTACTTTAAATCTCCTATACAATTTTTACGAACATTATATATATATATATATCAAGGTTTTCACATATTGTTTGCTTTATATGAATATGCAGGATATAGTGGATCAGGCATTTGCATCTTCTCAACAGACAGTTATGTTACCTGTTGAAGAAAATGTGCCAGTTGATTCACATGACCATATGGTAATTTATGCATACTAGAAATCATTTTTAATATATTTAGTCGATATTTAATTAGTTTTTTTTATCTAAAAGTTTATATTTTCAATTTTAAATATGTTTAATTATATCAAAATTTCTAAATAAATTTAAATCTAATTTCGAGTTTCTTGAACTCTTTTATAGCATGATGCAGGTACATCTAGTCAACGTGGAACAAAGAGGAGACTTGATTTGACCGATCAGCCTGAGAGTTAGATAGTTTTATATTTTATGGACTACAAACCTCTAGTTTCATTTCAATATATGTGTTGGACTTGACATATAAATTTTATGGACTATCTAGATCTCTAGTTTTATTTTGAACATGTTATTATCATATATGTGTGTTTATTTATATCAGTTGACTTTAATATGATGATTATATATGCAGTCAATTATGAGATCATGTTATGTTCATTTTCATAATTATATGCATTTATATACATATCTATATATTTATATTTTATCAAATTTTCAAGTAATACATGCACTATATAATAATTCTTATCTAGAATCAAATTTCATATATATATAACTTATCACATGGTTAGGTGACAAATTAAAACATTCCTTAAATAGTTTCTTAAATCATATTCATAATAAATTAAGGGCAAGTAATTCTAACTATTTTCCAATTACATAGCAAATATTTGAATCAATAAACAAAAAACCATCTCCTTGTATGTATATTTAATGTATAATCTATACAATTGAATAATTATATAAAATGTGGTAAATAGAAGACACATGAAATATGTATAATCTATACAATTTGAATAAGATATTTAAAAAGTGACATCGAACAAACATATATAATGTACATCAAGAAGTTTAATGTACAACTATATAACATGATGAAACATATATGTGCATGTAGATACAATTAAAGCTTATCAACTTTTAGGTGAATACCAAAAATTGATATTTACATAGTCTCCAGATAAAATAGTTTTTCAGTTCAACAATCACATTGTAGACCGACTTGATGAGAACTTGCAAAAATAATTAATGTAAGTAACTACAATTTTTACGAGTCATTTAAGTAAAAAATTCATGCAAGAAAAGAACTGCATATAGTAAATTCCATACAAATTCAAATGATGTTAGCCATAGGATGGATTAAGGGGACCTAAGAGGATATATAGCTTAAGGGGGGGTCTTAAGAGAATTCCTTAAGGGGAGTTAAGAGGATGCATCTCATGAACCCTAGGATATGGCTTAACGGGTCCTAAGAGGATTAAGGAGATGTAAGAGGATATGACTTAAGGGTCCTTTAAGAGGACGAATTAAGGGGATGCAAGAGGGTGGATTAAGGGGAGTTGAGAGAATGAGTTGAAGGAATGAAAGATGGTGGATTAAGGGGAGTTGATAGAATGAGTTGAAGCGATGTAAGAGGTTGGATTAAGGGGATGCAAGAGGGTGGATTAAGGGGAGCTGATAGAAT
>VDFB02022161.1:0-14496 GCA_007258455.2 Sequoia sempervirens
GGTGAGAAGTCATAGAGATAACAAAATGTCCTATCGAAATTCACTTTACCCCCTACATGTCGCTATAACAACCCGTTAGTCATACCGGAGTCATATAATACTCATTTGTTCTCACTCTGCTTCGCTATAACACATAGGTGTCGGGGAGAGGTTACACAGATTTCTCCAAGCTACATCAAATGGCCCCCACCACCCATAGGTCGCCATAGCACCTTGCTTGTTACACCGAGGTCAGAGGATATTCTTCTGATTCTTTAAGTCTCCCTATGACCACACAACATTGGTAAGACTCTATAGCGAGTTGACCCTGTTCCGTCGAAAGCACAACACAAGAAAACTGTCAAAAAGACTCAATAGATTTTCTATGATATATATCGATGCCCCAAACCTTCACCGATAGAACCCGAGCATACGCCACTCGACAAGACATTTATATCTCACCATGACCTCCACCCGAATATGAAACCTATGCCGATATGTAACTTATCTGTAGTCGAAACACATGATATGTCATGCCGAAAACCACCTACAGTAAAATCCATTCGCTGTGACAAATAATAAGTCTTGCTAATAGGCAACAAAGACTTATTGGAAGCAGAAAAAGCACAATGGGTCGGGGAGACAATGGTGTTCTCACGCTGATAGGAACTAGAATGTAAAAAATGCATGACTCAATGGATTCAATGGGGAAACATGGGAAAACATGAAGAAAATATGTATGAAGAGAGGGAAATGCATTCAAGGTAGGATTCACTTGGAAGATTATGAGTAAAATCAACATGTGAAAATATGAAATTTTTATAGTTCTAATAGAGGGAAGAGAGTGTTTATAATTGCAACCAACAACGAGCTATGCTCGAAGAAGGGTTGGAAGATAGGATGGGTAGAGGCTTGGGAGAGACTCGCTAACTGGCTCTACATCTTACCCATATTTTGAAGAAGAGTGCTTAGAATAGGGTCATTAGAAGATAAAGAGCCAGAGGAACCCCCTTTAGAACTGCTACCGGAGCCACTGCCAGAACCACCAGTGTGACCATTGTTGGAACCACCACCAGGGCCACCACCACTAGTAGGGCCTCTACTGGAGCCACGTCCACTTCCACCAGTACCACCCCTGTTGCCAAAGCCACCACCACTACTAAAGTCTCCACTACTCATCCCACCGAAACCTCTACCACTAGAGGTGATAGGAAAGGTGAAGCTAAAACCAAAGGAGATTTTGTTCAATCTGATAGTTTCATATCCCTCAGAGGTAGAGGGGATACTGATTGAGGGTATGGCATCGACCATGTACACTAACTTAGGGGGCATCAACAGTCCTACCTATCTCTCATGGTATTCAAAGGTGACTCCTCGTATAATGTTAGGATTTTTTGGAGGAGCACATGCATCAGTTAGACTATTGAGACTAGTCAAGAGATCTACACCCATTTGATCTTTTCCACCATATCCTTGAGCTCACTAATGACCTAAGCGGCCCTGGTGATCTTCGAGTTTTTTTCCAAGTGATTTTCTAAGTTGCCCAACCCTTTGCTAGGGGTGGAGACATATTCTGAAGGAATTTGAATAGCCTCATAATCATCCACTGACAATGGTGTAGGAGACATAGGAGGAGTGGGGACATGGTCGGTCTCATCAGAGAATCCTATCTCACCCCTTGACAACTGCTCTTGCACGACTACACCAACAACGGGACCAGAGAAAAACCCTGTAGAGAAATTGGTAGTGACCTTCGTCCTCTCCATCGGCAAGTGTTGTATGCTTCTACTAACAATATTCCCAGATGTTGTGGACTAGGTTGCGATGCTCATAAACTTTCACAACACTCAGAAGCACAAAAATTGCAAGGTACAAGAGGAAAGTCTCAACACCAACAGATGAACACACATTGGTTCATGTCGGGCTCACAAAAAATGTAAGAGAGGGGGACCAACCACGTTCAAGGTCCTAGGTCATGGAGAGCCAAGAGTGGAAGGCTACCCTAAATTAACTAAGCTAAAAGGATGTTTAGGAGATGAAGGATGAGAATGATGAGGACTATAAGGTCCTTCAATCACTCTACAGACCTGAAACATAGAATTGGGCTAAGAGAGCCAATTTTTGGGTTCAACACTATCCCTTAGGTAGCTCTCTGCCTGAGGATGAAAGGACAGTTTTGAGATGACAACGTGATGCGTTGGCATCTCTCAAGTGTGCTGGTGTCTATTCGACTAGAGGACTAAAAATAAAAGTTTGAATGTGAGAAAAAGAACTAATGGCCTAACTAGTGGTTTTTATGGGAACAAAATAACACTATGAAATAAAAAATGTATAGATGAATATGTATTTGTAAAGGAGGGGATTCACTACTCTTGAGTCTCCAGGACAAAGAAGGGTCTATAGGGAGTGAATAGCCCTCAATTACCTCAAAGTACAAGGTCAAGTGATAGAGTGACAAATAAAAAGTATTATAATAACTTACTAAATGGAATATTAGACTAGAATAATAAAACTAAAAATTAACAAAATTTGTTATAGAGTTATAGAATATAGATTATAGAAACAAAATGATCAAGAATTACAAATTATACCCCCAAGAGGAAAGAGTCACAACTAATAGATGATAACACATCATGTGGACATCTGTGCTCCACACTGTCATCCCTTTCAGATTAGGAGGAAAAAACCTAAAATATGTAAGTACCCAACTCTTCAAATCTGAAAAACTTGCTCACAACAAGGATAAGGAAAATTGTTGGGGTTGTTTTGGGGCTTTCCTCAGTCAAACCCCTATTTTGGTGTTTCCACCTCCACAGACAACTAGATAGATAGAGTTAGGCAAGACATAAAATGTAATAGATGAGACATGTGATAAAAAAAACCCCACTATGGAGGAGAACCCCTATCATGAATAAAATAGACAAGACAAGTATGTATTTGTAGATAGATGAGACAAAGAGAGAAGAAAATATTACCAAAAATCCATGGCTCCCTCTTGGCTTGATAAATGAGATATTATTTGATTGTAAGAGATCCTTGGCTATTGATGAGGCAAGAATTTGGTAGGGATTCATTGCAAAGAAGAGATGTAGAAGAGAATAGAGAAATAGATCAAGATAGAGTACAAGATAATAAGAATGAATGGTAATGAGAGTGAAACAAATAGTTTTGTGATGTTACATGAGCAGGAAGAGTTTTTACACTCATAATTATACTATAATGACACATGTCACAGGAAAACCTTTCGAGATTCCCTCATTTGATACTTGAAAAGTTTGGGGATGCTTGTGCATCATGTGGATGTTAGAGTGTCATGAAGGCATCCAACAAAAAATAATTCAAGAAATGAGGGGATGATCTACTAATGCTTCATCAGTATCCCTTACGAATTTGAAATCGTGAAACTATGACTCATAAGGTTTTCCATTAATGAGATGAGGTTACATAAATGTAGTAGGCTAAATGCACAAGTGTGAAATTGCCACAGGGTGCAATTTTATGATACTACATTTGAATATGCAAAAGGATATTGTATAGACCACATAGGTTGAGTAGGTGGATACTCGTGATGCTCCCAATTCTCAATCTCAATAAGAAACTACAGTGCCAGACGTGAAATTTTATTCTTCACAACTCAAATTTAGGTGTCTCAAAAATTGAAAGAAGCTACCATAGGAGAAGAATTCTTAAGAAAATTTGGAGGTTTGAAAGAAAAATATGATGTAGAGGTGAGTATATTCCCCCTCCCCTTTTTTATTCTAGCTAGGTGGGGTGAAAATAGGAAGGAAGGAACATTTTAGCCATGAAAAATAGGAAAAAATGACCAATATATGCCTAGGTGGGCCCATAGAAGGGTCATTTTCACTATTCACAACAAGGATCTTATTAAATTTTGTGAGAGAAGAGTCAAAAAAATGACTTGTAGATGAGAGTACATAGCCTTGAGAATCGAGCAACTCCACACAATAGTAGCTATGGATGACAAGCCTGACGAGGTGCAAATTTTTTTGACCCAACTTATCATTTTGATGCATTTTTTAATCTTCCATCCTCCTCAAGATGCATAGACATCCAGTCAACATAGAGGTGTCTAAATGGCATGTTGTGATTCAAAAAATGCATCTGTGATCTCCATCTACATCAACATCCCTCTTGTGCACTATTTTTAGGAGGAGTTCAACCTCATATGCTAGCATGACATGCATACATCTTCGTGATGTACCTTCATCCCAAGGATGAACTTAAGAAAAATTCAATGTAGATTTAAAAAAATTTATGATGATGTAGAAGGAATTGATGTGAATCTTTGTGTGTTCAAAGACTTGTCTTGATATCCATGAGCATGTTGGTGGGTCACTACTAACATTGTTGCAAGATGAGAGCAATGAGATGCATCTAAACAATTAGGACTTGTTGTGACAAGTCAACCTCTGGTGGGTCTACACCATGTTGAAGATTCATTTTCACACACCTATGTTGATATTGCTAATGGAGTATTGGTATGTTGGTACCTCCAATTTCTACCTTCTAACAAGAGATATGAGTGTCACTATAGAGGACGTCTTTCACATCATTGGGCTACTTGTTTGAGGATGGTATGTAGCATAAGATGAGGCTAGTTCAACATAATATTCCCACTAGGGGAAATAGTATTGCATGGAGTGGGTGGTCCCAATGGAAACCACATGCCACATATATACTAGATGGCTCGAGTAGGGTTGAGTGGAGATACTAATAATCTATTGAGTCATGATCATTATAGTTTCCCTCAATTTCATGATGGATGGGTGAGGCTCAAACCTAAATGGGGGCCTTGTTCATTGTATTTGATTGATGAAGGAGTAGTAGAAAAATTTCACTTGGGGTTGGAGTATGCTCGTGCATCTCTACCACGATCTCAGGTGATATGTACATTATGTTTAATGAACAAGACAACTGAGAGGGGGGTGAATAAGTTGTATCTTATCAAAACATCAAAACCCTAATTAATATTCAAATCCACATGCATTCATTGAAACCTTAATCTATTTCGATGAGTTAACATGGAAAGAAAACAATAGAAACTTAAATAACTTCAACACCATGCACAAGAGAACACCAAATTTACATGGAAAAACCATGGAGGGAAAAACCACAGTGAGGATTAGCTCACAAAATAAGTATTTGCAAAGCTAGTTATAGGGGCTCACTGCCAGAAAAGGACACACTATCTAGAAAGGCTCATAGCCAGGGCTCATTGACAGAACAAAATAAAAGATATAGAAGAAATGTTACATAGAGAACATGATCTCAATGCAACAAAGAATCCACCACAATAGCTTCAACACCTTCATAGTCTATATGAATGATTGCAAATACCTTCTTCTCACTACATCCAATAATACAACACTTGAAAGTTTGCAATGCTCTACTTAATTTCACAATTTTTGCATCACATACTTCACACTTTCATCTATATTTATCTCCTTGAATAATTCAACTCATACTTATACCGTCCTCAACCTTGAAACCCTTTCCAATGTTAGAAATGCACCTCAAACATGTAAATTCAAATTGGGTGTGATAGGATCGAATGTGGGCTTAGAAAGCAACCAAAAAAAGTAAAAGAGTAAAAATGAACACCAAAACAACCTACACCTCAAGATTAGCCTAAGGAAACAATGCAAGATAAAGCAACGAAATGGAACTTTATACCTTGCTTGAGTCGATCCTTTTGGTTGGCCCTTCGATCTTTGATGTGTATGCTCCTTGGATGGCAAGATGCAAGCTAAATGATGTTGTGAGGATGAGTGCAAGTGGATGGAAAAATAGCTAGGTGTTGGTTGAGAAACAAAATGCAAGAGTTTGGCTAGCACAAAATGATCTCCCTAAAATGAGAGAAAAGAGGGGGTATTTATAGGATTTTTGGGAAATCCTAGGGGAAATGGACGGTTGAGATTGATCCACCAAATATCAAGATGTAGGGCTAAGGTGAGTTGAGAACTCACAAGCCCTCACATCTTGACATGTGGCATGTGAAATAGCCCTAAAAGGTGAAGTGGACATGAGGTGGAAGGAGAAGGTACATGACATGGAGGGGGGTACAAAGTACCTTGGGATTGGACAAGATCTCCTCATAACGGAGGTACTTGTCCCATGTGGGTGAGGACATGTGAGGAATTAAAAATTCCTCAAATATTCCATGGGGAGATGGGAAATAATAAAGAATGAATAGAGGACATGTGGGGGGAAGTGAAGGAATTAAAAATTCCTTTTAGGTGCCTTGGGGGATTAAAAGGTGAATTAAAAATTCACATGGGGAAGGGAGATGCCTTGTCAAAAAGAAAGGATTTAAGAGGGTTGACCAAGGACACATGTCATAAAGGACATGGGGAAGAGAAAAGGAATTTAATATTCCTTGGAAGGATAAAAGGAATTAAAAATTCCTTGAGAGGTTGATTAGGCTAGTTAGAGAGGGATTAGAGGATAGTTAGGTGGCTAAGAGAGGATTAGAGGCCAACTTGCAAAAGTTGGAGGATGTGACACATCCTAATCAAGGATTAGGCATGTGCACATCCTAATGATGAGATTAGGAGATGGATTAAGATAAGGAAATGATGGAGGATGTGACATGAGGGAATTAAATAAATGGAATATTTATTTAATTCAATTTATGAAGGAGGGTTAAAGAGATAAGGTATTATTGATTAAATACCTTAGGGATTTGGTAGAATTAAAGATATTATAAATAATAGTAGTATTACTTAATTAATGAAACTAAGATGAAAGGGGATGAATTTGGATAAATCAAGTGTCCAAATTTAGACATCTACATTGAGTTAGCACCAAAACATTTATGTGGTGGGTAGAGGTGAATGCAAACCACATCAAAACTTAATTGGGACCTAAATCAACAACACCACTTAAGAAAATGTTATCACAAACAATATTAATCCTTCACATGTAGTGCAAACACTACATCGGTCATTACATGTACAATCAATATTAATCAATTAAGTACACACTTCGTCAAACTAAAGGGTGACTTGTGAACCACACACTATGCTTGAGTGTGATCTAGAATATTCCTCAAACACCCTAAAATCCATCAGACTCCTTCACAACAATGTCCACCTAAAGAATGTACAAACCCAGTACATTTAGACTACTCTACCAAACATTGTTACTTGAAAATATCTTCTGATGCACCAAACCTCAAATCCTCTTAATTGAGGTAAAATACCAACACCATAAATACACCTTCAAAATTGGAAGACCTGAAGCACAATTACGAAGAAACATAGAGTAAAAACATTTCTCCTAGACACCTCTACAATGCACAATCACACATTGGTGAACAAAAATTCTATTGTAAAATGATCCAACATACCATCTTTTGAATATAACATCTCTGAACACCTCTCACCAACATATACAAATTGTATAGGAAAATATTCAACCTAGAAGAAATGTGGAGAAGAAAAAAAACACCTCTTTATAACCTAGAACAACACTACAACACTGTTTCCTCATTTTATCAAAATCACTTGGAAACCAAGCACCAGAGACACATCCACAACATCTTCAACACTACCAAAACCATAGAAAAAATATTATCAAAGTAGAAATAGAGGTTAACACTAGTAGCTTAACTGATGACAACATAATGCAGCAAATTCAAAGCATAGACAACACCAATTGTTCATCTTCAACATCAATTTTCCTCAACACATATAGTTGATACCAATTCCAACGCAAGCTTGTTGACATCAATGAAAACACCAATCTACACATACTTGAAATAATCTCCCCCTTTTTTATAATTGATGGAAACACATGATGTAAAAAACCAACAAAGACACAACAACTCTGAACATACCTATTTCCTTTTCTCTTTTCTCTTTACTCATTCTCTCCCTTATATGTTTTTTTCTTCAACTAAATTTCTTCACATGATTCTCTCTCTCCCTTTCTACTCGTTCATATTTTTTGTATAAATATTTTCCCCCTGTGTTTATGAATTTTTCACATGACACTCTCCCCCTTTGACATCAATGGTAAGGGATAAAATGTTTTGCATTATTCTCCCCTTTAACATCACACAACTTACTTTCAACTATTGTACAACACCTTTCCATTACTACTTTAAATACTCCCCCTTAGGATCACACACCCCAATCTACAACAATCTATAATACCACTACTTACTCCCCCTAAGAGGTAGCCACCAACATTAGTCCAAAATAAAGGATAGATCTTGAGATCCATTGGATTGATGCATCTCCTTACGCATCTAGTTCAAATAAGGTGGGGAAATAACCCC
The DNA here is from genome assembly GCA_007258455.2 of Sequoia sempervirens. Classification (NCBI taxonomy): domain Eukaryota; kingdom Viridiplantae; phylum Streptophyta; class Pinopsida; order Cupressales; family Cupressaceae; genus Sequoia; species Sequoia sempervirens. The sequence goes on from VDFB02022161.1 coordinate 8,282, forward strand.
CAACTTCTTCTGGAGATACTCAAAAGTATCCTTAGGAAGATCCTTAGTGAATATGTCAACAATATGATCCTTTTTAGGCACATATTCAAGCTTCACTTCATTCTCCATAACCTTATCTCTTAGAAAGTGATATATGACTGAAATATTCTTTGTCATTGAATGCATAATTGGATTCTTTGAAATATTTATTACACTTGTATTGTCATAAAATATGGATATAGGATCATCATACACCACTCTAATATATTTAAATATTTTCCTCATCCATAACACCTATGTGTAGCAAGATATTGTTGCAATGTACTTAGTCTCTATAGTAGATAACAGAACCAAATCTTGTTTCTTACATAGCCATGACACTAATCTACATCCAAGAAATAATCCACCACCACTTTTACTTTTTTTTTTCATCTATGCAACCAGCCCAATCTACATTTTTGTAATCACTCAATGTAAAATTAGTATCCTTTGGATACCACAAGCCATGATCTAGGGTGCCTTTTAGGTATATGAATATCCTCTTTACTACTACAACATGTGAATATATAGGATATTCTTGAAATCTAGCCACAAGACAAACTTCATACATGATATCTTGTCTAGTAATAGTTATATATAGTAGTCTAGCAATCATAGATTTGTACTTGCCCTGATCAGCCTTAGGGGATTCATCATTCTTGCTCAATTTACAACTAGTAACCATAGGAGTACATATCGGTTTGAAGTCTTCTATTCCAAAATTCTTTAACATTTCCTTGACATACTTTGATTGTGAAATGAATATGTCTTTATCTACTTGATTAATTTGTAGCCTAAGGAAGAAATTAATCTCCCTAAACATAGAAATCTCAAACTCTTTCTTAACCTCTTCTTTAAAATTCTTACACATAGATTTGTTGCCTCCAAAAATTATTTCATCAACATACACAAAAAAAATTAAGATTTGATCTTTTTCAACCTTAAAGTAAACATTACTATTTGTGATGCCTTTATTGAATCCTTGTTGTATCAATACTTATCCAACCTTGCATTCCAAGATTTAAGAGCTTTCTTCAATCCATATAGAGCCTTCTTCAATCTGCTAACCATATTAGGTTTATCTGATAACTAAAATCCTTCTAGTTGTTCCATGTATACTTCTTCTTCCAACTCTTCATTCAAGAAAGTAGACTTCACATCCATCTGATAAACTTTGAAATCCTTATGTGTTGTAAAATCCAAAAACATCCTGATTGTTTCCATTATAGCCACCAGAGAAAATTTCTCCTCAAAGTATATTCCTTCATCTTGTAAGTAACCTTTACATAAGCCTTGCCTTGTTTCTTACCACTTCTCCATTCTCATTTTGTTTATTTCTGAATACCCACTTAGTACCAATAATGTTCTTGTTTTCTAGACTTCAGACAAGTTCCCAAGTCTGATTCTTCTCAATTTGCATAAGTTCTTCCATTGCCTTCATCCAACATTCATCCTTGCATGCCTCAATCACTGTTTTAGATTCAATTTTAGAAAGTAAACACAAATCTACCTCTTCTTTAGGAGGTTTCCTTCTTGTCAATACTCCTTTGACTTTGTCTCCAATGATTTTTGTTACCTATTTTTACCTTCCAGGTTAAAATAGTGCAATAAGTCAAATGTCCTAGGTTTACAAGGCCTCCATGTGAAAATATTTATTGAAAGCCGAAAAGGAGATATTAAAAGGCCTTCTTATTGCCAAGTTTTGAAAGCTTATTTTCAAATAAATCTTCCTTTTAAATATTATCATAGTTCAAATGATAATATTTAAAGTCATCATTCAAGTCAAAGAGACTTTTATTTCACATAAAAAAAAACATTGGAAAAGTATTTTAATTATTTCAAGAGGCTATTTTTCATGGAAATTCATGTACAAATGAGCAAAAAGATTTAAGTTTTTTAGTTTGAGAGGGAAAGCAACGAATGTTTCCATGTTTGGCAGAAGGTTTCCTTATTTTTTGACAAAAGAAGGGAAGAAGACTTGAGTCGTGAAGGTAAATGAAGTCTTGCAAAGGGAAAGTGCTTGAATTTTAGGCAACATTCACATTGTGGACATGTTTGCAACATCTTGTATTAAAACAGTCATATCTCGAAAACCACGAACTGGGTTTTTGTGATTTTTGGATAAAATTAGAAAAAAAGTAAATAAAAGAACCAATTAAATTTCACAAAAACCCAAGTTTTTTGTTTGAGAGAAATCGTCACCACTCTATGGTGAATGTCAAATTGCTAATTAATGGAAACATTTTAGTCATCTTCAGCTACAAAGAAGGTCCCAAATTGAAAATCCAATTGTTTTCTTCTATCTTGAAGTTGATTTCAAGGAGTTTGTAGCAGTTAGGGGCAACAATCAACTTCAATCAAGCTGATGTTTGTTTTTCATTTCCAAATTAGTAAAAGTTGGATTTAGGAGTTGTATTTCTTTATAAAGGCATCTCTAGACCTTTCTCTTCTTAGTTCTTTCTTTATTTTCATGCTTACAACAAAAAGGAATGTTCTTGGAACTCATTCATGAGATTCATTGTAAAAAACCTTCCTTTTGATTCAATAAAATGATGACAACAATTCCTTCTCATTTTTCTTTTGTCTCATATTGCACATGAGTTGGTAGATGATTAGTTGTGATTGGAGTTTCAGTCCTTCTTTTGTCCCCTTTCAAGTAATGTTTTGGCAAAAGATACATGTCTAAGTGCAGGTGATATGTTGTGTGTTAATTGTAGTTGATTATAGTTTTGAAACTTGTCTTTCCTTCATGTAAAAGGTTGAAGCCAACACCTTCATATGAAATATTTATGTGCTTCATGTTTTGATTTGAGTTGTGAACAAGTCAAAACTGTAGACACTAAAAATAGTCCTAAGCCCACGACCCTTAATTTTTTCATAGTTCTTTTATCATTTCTCATAATTAAATAATGTTAATTATTTAATTATTTTCTAAAGTCATATGTCCTCTATTAATTCAATAACTTTTATTATTTAATTAATTCATTTTTACCTTTATTCTTTTTTGATTAATTAAATAAATATTATTTATTTAATTACGTCACTAGTTAAATCTATCTTCTCTCTAAAATTAAATAAACTATTATTTAATTAATTTCTACGACACTTTCAACTATAATTAAATAACTACTTTAATTATTTAATTATTCCTTTACCTTTTCTATCTAATATTAAATAAATCTTTATTTATTTATTTTAATCCCAAAATCTTGAATGTCAAATTGAAATCATTTAATTCAAAATGATTTATCCTTATCATATTCCTCTATGATTAGATAATCTCTTTGTTATCTAATTAGTCATTTATCACTTATGTCTAGATCTAATTTGATAATTTAGTTATTAGGTGAGATGAGATAATATCTTATTGTCTCTAATGAACAACCTTTCTGTGTTGATCACTTTGTCAATATTATCTTCTTCATGCAATCTTTATCCTTATGTGTCTCAACTAGTTTCCACCAATGATTAAATGATTATTTAATTTAATCTCTACCATTTATGTTTTATCCCTTACACTAATTTAACCCTAATCCTATTGCATGTCACATATTTTAATATTACTCGCCAATTTCACTTTTAATCTAATCCTGCCATTCGAAAAATCATATTTTCTATAAATTGGCTTTACCTCTATCATTACTACTCTAAAAATCTTATGAGTTTTGGAAGAAACTTTAGAAATCTTCAATTTTTTTATATTATCATTATCATGAGGCCATATTTTCATGTACTTAAATAAAATCTAAGGGCAAGTATCATACTACAACGAAATGGAGAAGAGTAATGGAGGTGATTCATAGAATTGCATGTGTGTTTGGTAAAATTGTTTGTTTATGCATGTTTTCATAGTTTTCTATTATTAGCTTAGGTTTAGTTTGATTTATGCTTGTATTGCTATTCTGTGAATTTTCCCTATGCTACATCTGGTGAACCCAACGCCAAGGAAAAATTTTCTATAAATTTTGTACTATTTTTTGTGTTTTGTAGGTTTTATGTATGATTCAATGCAATTGCCAAGATAGAGTGACACATCTGCAAGTATATTTCACCACAACCACCAACAACATGAGCTGCATCTACTATATCACACCACAACTATTATCTCGTAAGCCATGAGTGATTTTCCTAAAACACATATGATCAATTTCACACACTGCATCTATCATTTCATGACACAACTTCTTGGTTTTGGGTTTGTTTTTAAATTTCTACAAGTAATTTTCAATTTTCTGCATTTTCTGGTTCAATAGGGTAGGATTTCTTGGTTATTGATAATCTATTTGCAGCATGTGGAAAGAGAAATTTAATGTTTGTTTTGTAGGTTCATTTGGACAAGATCTAAAGCCACAACTCTCATTTGTCGAAGGCTAAAATTGAAACTACTAATGAAATCTGATGTAGGACGTTTGTTGAAGAATGGATTTTGAAACTAATTGTCTATATAGCTTAGATTATCTTTCATTTGGTGCTTAAAATTAACAATTGTTTACTGTGCTTGGTGCTTTTGCACACTCTGTTTAGATTAAATCTTGATTTAATAATAAAAGTATCCTCTCCCCTTTCACACTTGTGCGATCCTAGGTGTAAGAGAAATTATTATTAACTTTAGAGGGCCCGTCTTGGTGGGAAAAAGTACTCACTCCAAGATGAATCAAACCATAAATGAGCTAAATCCAAGGTACTCCCGATCGATATATAAATGTGAATGCTAATGGAAAATTTAGATTTAGAGGTGCAGATGTGTTATACAAACAAGTGATTCCCCCAGTACTCGTGTGGTATGTTAAAACCTATAGAGCATAACCTCTATAGGCTAGGAAACCTCCTTATTAGAGCTAATCTTTCCTCGTGTATAGCCACCTAAATGGGTGTCCTTATTAAAAGCCATTTTTAGAGATTGCCAAAATCTTTCTATTTGGTAGTGCAAGAGTTTGAATCTCTAAATTCATCCCATATTTTTTCATTTCATAGTAGAGATAAAGAGTTTTTCATGGGAGATTCATGAGAACTCAAAGATTGGTTGACCCAGAGAAGTGAGTGCCATGGAGGGGATCCATTGTGAACAAGCTTCTAATCATCCACTCTGAATAAGCATGGTTGGAGAAATCCAAGTGGGAACTCAACAAATATTGTCCTTGCCAACCATAGGATCATACTTGTCTATTTGAAATCAAAAATTTTCACATAAAAACCAAACCAAAACAAAGTGTTTTTTGACTATCTCCTATTTTTCCAAGATTTGATCAAAATCAAACTAAAATAGACCTGCGAACTTTGCCAAAAAATTACACAAAAATTAGATCCTATTTACAGTAAACTGCATTTACTATAGGGAACTGCATTTGATGTTATACACCACATCTTTTAGTGAGAACCAAATCTTTTGTTATGAACTTAATAAGAATCACATCTACTACTGTAAACTGTATCTGATACCATAAATTGCAACCGACTATAAAACAATGCATTTGTTAAATCTGAACCACAATTGCGTGATAATCAGAAAAAAAAAAAATTCCACTATCACAGTCAGGTCAAACTATCAAAACCTATCTTTGATTATCCTTTCACAATGATCTCTGAACATAAACCATAATTATTTGTTCACACTTTTCATCATTGCACCTTTTAGTATCATTTATCCATAGCGACAGACTTACTAGTTGCAAACCTTAGTTACATTTTAGGAGTCCTCATTATCTTTAGATTGATCAGAATTTTGGGACAATCACCTTTATAGATTAAAATAGGCCAACTTCCCATACTTTGGATAAACCTTTGCTTCAAGGAAAATTGTCATAAAACCAAGTCACTTGTCACACCAATTATCTTTTGTCATTTTGGTGAGTCTTTTCCAGTTTGGGAACTCACTTTGTCTCTTACAAAAGGTCCTTTGACAAATGAAATTGAAGCATTGGATAAACTTTGCATGGTTGGTAACCTCTTCTTAAATCTCTCAAATTTGATTACCTACACTTTAACATACTTATACATAATCATTTTAGGACACCATAATTTTAGATTAATTAGAATTTAACATCCCTTCTTTTCCAAAAAAGACCAAAAACATAGTTGCATTAGCATTCATTCCTTATATCCAAAAAATACAAAAAAATAGACTAAAATCATATCATTCGTAGACATAGTTCTGCATCATTCGCATCTTGAGCATATCTTGCATGGTCGAAACAAGG
>VDFB02022163.1:0-15928 GCA_007258455.2 Sequoia sempervirens
AGCCGTCCCTCGACCGTCCCGGGGACGGCCGGCCGTCCCCTATCGCACAGCAGCAAGAAAGACATAAAAATAAAGTGTTTTTTTAAATTTTTTTGTTTTTAAAACATTGCTTTGTGGGCCCCACGCCTTCCCAACCCTAATATGGCCACTTAAAACATTTTTTTACCTTCATTTGATCTCATTTTAACTTGCCAAGATAAAATTGCAGCCAAGAGCAAAAGTGAGAAGATAAAGAGAAGGGTTTGAAGGAGTTGTTGGAGAAGAAAAACCAGCATTTAGGAGGAAGAAAGGAGAGCATTAAGCAAGCAACCAACAAAAGAAGTGAAAGAGGTAAGTTAATCTCTCATTATCTTTCATTTTTTTTCATTTTTTTCTAAGTTAAAATGATAAAATGTATGATTTTTTGTTTTTTTTTTTAATTTTCATTTTGCAAAAACCAAAAGAAAACAAAATGAGCAGCAATAGTGAAGATAGTGGGGATGTTGAGAGGGGGGAATAAAACCAATCAATTCATATGGGGCAGCCTCAAACAAACCCATTTGATATCCCTTCTGAAGACTTGAAAAAATATGCAAAAGGCCCTTTTAATTCTAAAAAACCTCTTCTTCAACTAGCATCACGTATAGACAAAGGCAAAGGGAAAAACACTGGGGGTAGTAGATTGTGGCTATGTCACATTTGCAAAGAAAAATATAATGGGAGCTATACAAGAGTCTATTCTCATCTATTGGGTTTTGGAGGCCATGGGGTCAAGGGTTGTAAAGATATAAAAGATTTTGAGAGGATGGAGTGTTATAGATTGCACTTGGAGGCCGGAGGAAGGCCTATGGATCAGCTTATGCAAACTCAATCCGCACATTCAACCTCACCTATGCCCTCTATGCTTGGTAGTCCTAGTGTTGGTAGTGGTAGTAGTGGTGTGGGTGGTGTTCATATTTCCACAAGAGGGAAGAGGAAGGCTGCTACTTCTAGTGAGCAGCAAAATACAGTTGAAAATATGTTCAATGTGCAAGCACGAGATGTGGCAGATTCTTCCATTGCCAAATTTTTCTATGCCCATGCTATCCCATTCCATGTAGCACGTTCTCCCTACTTCAAACAAATGTTTAGAGATGTGGCAAATGTTGGTACCTCATACATTCCCCCTGGAGAACATAAATTACGTACTACACTCCTTGAAAAAGAATATTCTAAGGTGAGTGTGGTGATGGAGGACATGAGACAGTGTTGGATTAGAACAGGTTGCTCTATTATCATGGATGGGTGGACCGATGTTAGACAACGGCCACTTATAAACATCATAGTCACATGTTCAGCTGGTCCATATTTCCTTAGAGCCATTGATTGTTCTGGAAAGCGCAAGGATGCAGAATTCCAATTTAATATTTTGAAAGAGGCTATAGAGGAGGTTGGGGCAACCAATGTTGTGTAGGTGGTTACTGATTCAACACGTGTGTGCAGATTAGCAGGTTTGATGGTTGAGAGTGCTTACAAGCACATCTTTTGGACTCCTTGTTGTGTTCATGCGTTGAACAACGCATTGAAAGACATAGGGAAGATGGATTGGGTGCACCAGGTGGTTGTAGATGCTAGAGACATTCAGATGTTTATTTGCAACCATCACACCTCACTTGCCCTCTTTAGGACATTTTCAAGGAAGGAATTTCTCAAGCCTGTAGCAACAAGGTATGCCAGCTACTTTATTTTGTTAGAGAGGATGCTTGAGGTACAGGAGGCCCTACAGTTGATGATGGTTAATTCAGAGTGGAATAGATGGGCTATGGCAAGCACTGCAGAAGGGAGAAGCATCAAACAAAAAATTCTTGATGATAATTGGTGGTCCAATGTGAGGTAAAAAAATTGTTAATTAATAATTTGTTATTGATTGCTGATTTTATAAAAATATATATATATGATTTTATTATTAATATTTTTTTTATTTTCTAAGTTCTAACTTGTCTTTTTTCAAATTTTTGTTTGCAGATTTGTTTGCTCCATCATTTCACCTATTGTGGATGTCATTAGATATGCTGATACAGACTCTCCAAGTCTTGGAGAGATTTATGAAACTTTTGACTCCATGCTTGGAAAAATGAAGAAAGCAATTTCTGATAAGGATCCTAATTCGGGATTATATGAGCAAAAAATTAGGCCCATTGTGACAAGGCGGTGGAACACTATGAACACCCCGCTTCATATGGCAGCCTTTGCTCTTAATCCCAAATGGTATGTACCTAGACCTGGTAGGATGCCTCCTTGTGATGATGATGAGGTGAAAGAAGGGTTTATGAGGGCCTTGCAAAAATATATTCAATTGAGGAGGCCAGTCTAGTTCGTACACAGTTCACTGACTTTGTTAATCTCCGTGGTCCAACATTCGGCAAACCAGAGGCCAGGGTAGATAGAACTACAGTAGCTCAAAGGGATCCTATTGGATGGTGGTCATGGCATGGGAAGGATGCACCACAATTGAGGACGCTTGTTGTTCGCCTCCTTCCACAGGTAATACTTTAGATTAACATAATTTGATTTAGATGAGTGATAGTGTTGAAGTTTGAACATTTATATAATCATAATTTAAATTGAATGTCCTAATTAGTAAATTTAAATTACTAATTTAGTTTTTAAATTTTGTCTCCTCTCACAGGTTGCTAGTTCCTCTGCTGCAGAGAGGAATTGGTCAACATACGGCTTTATTCACTCTATCAAGAGGAATAGGCTGACCTCTAGACGGGCAGAAAAATTAGTGGCTGTGCATAGTGCTTTGCGACTCCAAGATCGTCAGACTCCTGAGTATAGACAGACTCCAGCATTACGATGGGATGTTGATCCAGAGGATGTCACACAAATTGATGAGGAGGAGAGACAGGAGGGATTGGTTGGAGTTCCATTAGATGAGCTAGCCCCTCACAGTGACAGTGACTCAGACTATGAGTCTGATTTTGATGCAGTGTTGGCAGATGCCGAGTAGTGGCAATCATCATACTTTCTATTTCTATGTTTTGCCTTTGGACACTTGTGACTTTGTCATTTTGACATTTGTAGTACAAACTTGTAGCCTTTTGGGCATTTTATTATTCATATGCACATTGACTATTTGACATGAATTTGAATTATGGTCCATGGATGCAATTAGGTAGCTGTAGTATTAATTTGTTTGATAATTCGATTCTATGATGCATATGTCAATATGATTGGTGATTGTTATGATTATCATTACTCATATGAATATCTTAAATTTGAAATTTCCCTATATTTTTAAAATTTATCTCTCTCTCCCTATATATATATATATATACTATACAGCCGTCCCCCCGTCCCCTAAAATCCCCTAAAAAATTTGCCGTCCCCGAAACGCGTCCCGCCGTCCCGCCGTCCCGCCGTCCCGGAAACTTGGTGGAACCTTAACCCCGAGGGTTGTTCAATATAAACTTCCTCCTCTAGATCTCCATTAAGAAAAGCAGATTTGACGTCCATTTGATACACCTTAAACTTCTTGTGACTTGCATAGGATAAAAACATTCTAATTGCTTCAATCCTTGCAACTGGTGCGAATGTTTCCTCAAAATCTACTCCTTCAACTTGTGCATAGCCCTTGCACACTAACCTTGCTTTGTTCCTTGTGACTTGACCATCTTCATTTAATTTGTTTCTAAAAACCCATTTTGTGCCAATTACATTCTTATCTTTTGGTCTTGGAACAAGTTCCCAAGTTTCATTTTTCTCTATTTGATCCAATTCTTCATTCATTGCACCAATCCAACATTTGTCTTTGCTTGCTTCTTCAAAAGTTTTGGGCTCAACTTGAGATAGGAATGCTGCATGACAATCTTCATTGTAATTCACCATTTTCCTTGTAGATCTACATCTATCTTGAAGAATCAAATCTTCAGGATGGTTCTTTTGAACAAACTTGGAAGGTGTCTTTGGTGTCTTCATGGGAGTCTTTTGTGAAGATTCTTCTTCCTTTGCCTCTTCCTCCTTTTCTTCCTCTTGGGAGTCCTCATCCTCTTTGTCTTCATCATTCATAGCTTGAACATGGTGATCACTTTGTCCAACTCCTTTGAATTGCTTTCCTTCATCAATTCTTACATTAGCACTTTCAACAATTTTGTGAGTTCTTTTGTGTTGTAGCATTTATATGCCTTACTTTTTGATGAGTAGCCAAGAAAGATTCCCTCATCTGCTCTTGTGTCAAATTTGCTCAAATCTTCTTCATCTCTTCTAATGTAGCAAGTGCTTCCAAAATTTTTGAAGTACTTGACAGTTGATGGTCTACCTTTCCAAAGTTCATATGGTGTCTTCTCATTGTTCACTCTTATTTGTGCACGATTCAAGATGTAAACTGTTGTATGAATTGCTTCCTTCCAAAAGGAATCTGCTATCTTGGTTTCATTTAGCATTGCCCTTGCCATTTCTTGAACCGTCCTATTTTTTCTTTCTACAACCCCATTTTGTTGAGGGGTTCTTGCTACAGAAAATTGCCTTTTAATTCCATGCTCTATGCAAAAATTTTCAAATTCCTTTGATGTGAATTCTCCTCCTCGATCTGATCTAAGACATTTTATCTTGATGTTTGCTTCATTTTCAACCAGCTCTTTGAAAGCTTTGAATTTATCAAAAGCTTCAGATTTTTCTTTCAAAAATGCAACCCAAGTCATTCTTGAGAAGTCATCAATCAGCAACATAAAATATCTTTCTCCATTCATGCTCTTGGATTTGGTTGGCCCACAAAGATCTGTATGTATAAGTTCTAATGGCTTTGATGAAGAATGCTCCTTAGACTTAAAGTTTGACCTTGTTTGCTTTCCAAGTTGACACTCTCTACAAATGATATTAGAAGGTTTTGTTATCCTTGGCATATCTCTCACAGCATTTGATTTGCTAACTTTGACAATATTATCAAAGTTGAGATGGCCTAGCCTCTTGTGGCATAACCAACTTTCATCCTCTTGTACTAGGTTGCAACTTTCACAACTTATCTCCTTTAAGATATACAAATTATGTTTCCTTTCAGCTTGAGCAACCAACTTTCCATCTTTCTTGATATCACATGTATTAGAAAGAAATGTGATACTATGTCCTTGATCACAAAGTTGACTAACACTTAGAAGATTTTCTTTTAGGCCCTTAACATACAAAACATTTTCTGTTTTTGTTCTCCCATTATCTAGATTAAGTGTTCCTTTTCCTTTTATTTGTTTTCTTGTATTATCACCAAATCTTACTGTTCCTTCATCAGTAGGTTCAAGAGAGATGAATTTGCTCTTGTCACCTGTCATGTGCTTTGAGCACCCACTATCAATGTACCATCTATCCTTCTTACTTTCAGCATGTAAAGCTGTTTGGATGAACATTGATTTCTCCTTTTTCCTCCACACTTTGATAGGTATTTCTTTCCTTTCAATGGACTTATCTTCTTTCTTGTTTTGTTTTGGAGAGTCATTAAAAACTATCCTACAAGCTTGTGCTTTGTGCCCAAAGTTATTACAATTGTAGCATAGACTATTATAGTCCATTAATGGTGTGAAAGAATTATAATCTCTCCTAAGGTAGCTAGAAATATTTTTCACTTTATTTTTACAATTTAAGGCCTTGTGCCCAAATTTGTTACATAGAAAATAATAACCATTAAATGCATAGAAGTGCCTAGTATTCAGTCTTCTTTTAGGATCAGCACTTATCCAATCTTCTTCAACTTGCTTTGAGAAAGTCTTGAAATCTTCTTTGGAGTTAGTGACCTTCTTGGATTGTTCTTCAAAACTACCTCCCATTTTGCTTTGAAGAAAATCTTGAGCCTTCATTAGCTCAATCAACTTGCTGGATTCTTCATCAATCTTTGTGTGTTGAACCTTTGTTTTCTCCAATTCCAACTTTAGCATTGCTATCTCTTGCTCCAGCTTGTTACATTTCATCTCCTTTGTATTGAGTTTGTTTTTCAATTCTTCTTCATTTCTTTCAGCTTCCATGATTTGAGCTCTCAAATCTTCAATGGTTTTGCTTGAACTCTCCAAGTCTTTTGTCATCTCTTTGATCTTCAACTTGTACTTGGCAGCCTTCTTCTTCAAGTCTTCATTTTTCTTGTAAGCATAGTGCAATTCTTCTTCAAGATCTACTTCCTCTCCTTCATTGCAATCTTGATCTATCTCTTCTTCTTCTTCACATTCTTGATCAACATTTTGTTCTTCACATTCAGCCATAAACAATATTTCATCTTCCCCATTGCTTGAGCTATCTTCACTTTGTTCTTCGGAGGTGCTGCTGTCTTTCTTTGAATAGAAACTCTTCTTATGTTTTTGAAATTTCTTCTTTGAGTTATTGTTGAAATTCTTCTTTCCCTTTTTCTTGTTGCTGATTTCCTTTTCTTCTTCACTAGAGCTGCTTTCATTTTGAGGACATTTTGAAGCATAATGTCCAACTTTTCCACAATTAAAGCATTTAAAAGGAAATTTTCCTTTGTATTTTCCTTTTCCTTTCTTAAGTTTACCCATGAAGTAAGCTTCTGCTTCATCATTTGATTTTTCATCCTTTTCTTCATGCTTGTTCTTGTCCTTTTTGGATGCTTTGAATGAGACTTCCTTTTGTGGTGATCTACCTTCAATCCTCATCTCATAGGCAGCAAGGATCCAATGTAATTCATCCTTTTTTAGCTGGTCTAGATTTGTTAGTTCTTCCAATGCTGCAACCTTGGCCTCAAATTTTGTAGATAGTGATCTTAGAATCTTATCAACAATAAAAGTATCCTCAATTTCTTCACCAAGTCCTTTCATGATATTTACTGTTTCATCAACACGGAGAAAGTATGAGGCAATATCTTCATCATCATTCATCTTGAGAGTTTCTAATTTCCTTCTATGAGTTTGTAACTTTGCCTTCTTAACTTTTGCATCTCCTTCATAGATGTTTTGAAGTTTGTCCCAAATCTCTTTTGCTGACTTGCACCTCATGACTTTTGTAAATTCAGAATCTGTTAGGCTGCAAAGAAGATCATGCTTAGCTTTTGCATTGTTTTCACTTCTCTTTTTAGCTGCTTGATCCGTTGGAGGGGTAGCTGGAGGTGAATACCCATCAACAACAGATTGCCACACATCAAACCCAAGTGCATTCAAGTATGCTTCCATCTTGATATTCCAAAAGGCATAATTAGTCCCATCAAAGATGGGTGCTTTCACAGTGTTGCTTAGATTCACCATATGTGCTCTTAAGGATCTCCTTCAAGCAATTAAGCTTTCAAGAAGGACCTTGCTCTGATACCAATTGAAGAGCACAAAAGATTTACTGAGAGGGGGGGGTGAATCAGTAAATCAATCACAAATTTTTATTTCTATTCTTTTTCAAACTTATTACAATCAACTTTTTGATATGAATCAATTTCCCCAAGTTGACACAACTTTATTGAACTAATATTTTTTCAAAGTAGGCACCAACCTACAGATTTACAAAAGGATGATTTAGTAGAGTGTAACCTACAAGGAACACCTAGACCTTTACAAATTTAGTAGGCACCTACCTACAAGGAGCACCAACCCCTAGTGCAAAGTATCAAACTTTGACTTGATGGATGTAAGACTGCCTTCAATCTGATCTTTACAATCCCAGCTCTCCAATCTGCTCTATGTGATAAATGAAATCACCCTAAGCCCACACAAAGAGATGGGATACTTGACTGATCTGCAAATCCTCTAACAACCACACCTTCAAATCAAAAAAGATTTGCAAATATATACTTTGATCCAAGATTGTGCCTTTTGATGAAAGGTCATAACTTTTCCTTTTCAACTTTCATTCATACCATTTCATTAAACCAAATTTCTGCCTTAATAGTCTTTGATTCTGTTTAGTTTGTTTCTGCTTTGTTAGTTGAATCTGTTTGTAAGAATGCTTCTTTATTAATCAGATCAACTGAAACACACTCTTCAGGTACAGCATCGAATGATTGTGCCTCTTCAACAAATGAGCATACCAAATGAATGAAGGTCGAATAAGAAAGAAGCACGTCCTTTTGAAAAGACGTATGCTTCTGATCTTCCAGATTTTGAGAGGCACGTATTTTATGAACATGTCTTTCAGATTTTGAAAGAAGCGAATGTTAAGAATGCATCTCTTTGAAAAGAATTCTGACCTGGAGATACCTGTCTATTGATTAATGATTGACTATTTGATTATAACTTTCAAAGAGACGCCTTAGACCATAATGCGTCTAATTGGTTTTACTCGTGCCTTTTAGATTTAATTAAAATTTAAATTGTGCCTGTTTAGAAAACACGTCCTTTATCAACAGAAATGCGTCTTTTCATAAAGCGGCTTCATTCGAATGTCTCCATCAGCCACACATCCTTTCATTAATTTTTAAATGATTCTCTTAACCTTTAATTAAATCTTGGATTAGTCGTTTTTCTTGCATGCGCCTTTAAATAAATAATGTTCTTTCAAATTAACTCGTGTTTAGCAAGAATTGTGCCTTTTTTTATTATTATCGACCCTTCTACTTAGCAATTTCTCATTAATCCGCGCTTGTCTTCTTAAAGCAAGATGTTAATCGATACTTCTTCAAATCGATACTTCTCAGCATTTTTAATAGAACTTCAACACAGATTTTTAACACCGATCTGATCTGAATGTCTTCAACACAGATTTACTTCAATTATATTTTGTCCTTCAGATTTACTTGATCTTCAGATTCAATCTGTTTTATTAACAGAGCTTCAACAGCGATACACGGGCATGCCCACTCAGAGAAGACTGCAACAGACGTGTGAGTTTGGAATCACGGTAAGGTATATGTGAAGGCTTACGATCACTTAACTTTGATATCACCTCAGTTTGATTTGAAGTTTCGATCTGAAGAGAACTTATTAGATGAACTTGAATGCTTCTGATCTGGATTTTTACTGAATGGTGAAAGCTTCTGATCTGGACTTTTACTTTTATTCATCTTTAATAACTTCAATACTAATGACAAATTTCTTATCAACCTTGTCTATACATTTGACATCAATGACAATATTTCCAACATGTATTATTGAACATTGCCAGTTGTGGGCTTGGAGTCTTGCGAGACCTCCCTTCATCACTAATGTAGCTGTGGTGACATTGCCAAGTCCATACCTTGCATTCTCCCTTCATTGGCTAGTGAGCCTCTGGGTGGAGGTGGTAACCTCTCACTCTCTTTCCTTTGTGGTTTGATAGAATAGCACATTGTCTTTTGTAGTGTTCATTGCAATACTTTCTATTTTCTTTATCGCCTATTCTACTCTGTTGCTTTTTTCGCTGTCCATGGAGGTGGAAACACCAAAACGGGGGTCTGACTGAGGCAGACCGCTATACAGCCCCAAGAATTTTTCCCTTCTTGTTTGTGTGTAGGTGAGCATTATCGTGGAGCTAAGCAAGCGAACACTTTTATTGAATAATGTTGTCACCCTAACTTTTATTTATTTGCTTTATCATCTTCATCTTCACTTTTCGTATCTCATCATTCTATTTATTTCATTAAGATTAGCTAGCTAAGAAATTTAGTAAGTTTCTGGTGTTTTTTACTGTGTCTTACGTTTTCTGGCCATACGAACGCCAGCGCGCTAGAGAGACGCCAAAGCGCTGCGTTGTCGTCCTAGAATTGCGTTGCCATCCTCGAACAAAGAGCTGTTTGAGGCGTAGTATTAACTCCAAGAACTAGCTCGTCTAGTCTCAACCTGAACTTTGGGTCTGTAGAGTGATAGAAGCACTTAATAGTGCTCTTCATTCTCGACCCTCATCCCTTTAGAGTGAGTTAAGTTAGGGCAGCCCCCCGCTCTGGACTCTCCATGACTTGGGGCCTTGATGTGGTTGGTCCCCCTCTCTTACAATATGAAATGAGGCCGACTTCATTTAAAATAATACATATCAAATGCAGCCAACACCATTTGAATAATATGTAAGCATTCATTGATATGAAGGAGTGCAATCATCCTCAAGGCAGCACTATCATATTAAAGAAAAATATTAAAGATTGATGACATTAAATGCAGAGATTATATTAGTTAAGGCAGCACTATCATATTAAAGACAAATATTAAAGATTGAGAAAGGTAGCGATTAATTAAAAGAAGAATAAAAGCAGCCATTTTAAGGAAAAAGAAAAGTTAACATAAGGCAGAAAATGGTAGCAAATATTAAAAAAGGGTGATTAAGACAAAAGGCAGTGATTAGCATTCTTCAAAGAGATGCAGCACTTGAGTTTATTAAGGCAGCAAGTATATTTGAAACGGAAGCATTTAAGATTACTATTTAGATCATAAAATAAGCATCGATTAAGATCATGGAAAGGCATCAATCACATGTAATGAAAAGGAATGTATTTAACAAGAGTTGCCTCCTTGGTGATCGAGTGTGTCCAATAAGTGAAGTCACCTCTCTTTGAAAGAGGTGTGAAGAAGATATAGATAGATGGTGGATTGTTGTCATGTCCCCGATTTGGAGGCAAAGCAATTTAATTAAATTAATTAATTAAGTTGTCCAAATATTGATATTTCATAAGGATGACTAATTGATTATTTTAATTAAATTAAAGTGGAGTATTAAATTAATTATTTAATAAAGTTATCTTAATAAAATAATATCTCAAAGGTAACTTTATTATAATTAATTTAATTAAGTGACTACAATAAAATGATATGTCAAAAAGTCACTTAAATAATAAAATAATAAAATATTCTAGAAGCTTCCTGGAGGTGAATGAGAATTCTTTATAAGGAGCTAATTGCAAGCCATTTGAGGATGTCTTGGATTATTTTCTATTTTTCATACCTGCGTGGTATAAGCTGAGGCTTGCATTGCCTGAGGGTTTGAAGACTCTATGGTGCCAATTTCGGTTGTGAAATATCAACCTTAGTTGGATAGTGGAGGGAGATACTTCAGTCTTTCTCATTGAGATAATTGCAGCCATTAGAGTACATTTTTGGAGAAGTTTGGTGAGTTATTTGATGTCTATAATTTTGTTTCAGTCTGCAGACCAGCCATGGGAGGAATTGCATTTTCATTCATTACTCTTCATCGAGTCATCAAAATTTTGTGGGCATTGGAGGGATTAATTTCTATCGAGTTGGCAATCATTTCTACACCAATTTGGAGACCTATTATTGCTGCATTTATTTATACAAAAAGTTGTCAGGCAAGGGCAGGGGCAACAAAAGTTGGAGGGCATTTCTTCATTGAAGAGGCACTATACCATCAACATACGATCTCATGTTTTTATATGCATTTCTCTCTTCATATTTTAGCATCATTTCATTGTAATAGTGTTGTTAAACACAACAACTACAGTTGCATACATTCATGTCATTGTAAGCCAAGAGTCTTGGCAAATCATTCACAATTAGCTTGCATTTAGTTCATGCACCATTTAATAAGAGTAGGAGTTGCATAATTATCATAGCGATACATTATTGTAATCAGCTGGGAAGTTATTTTGCAATAAAAGTTTCTTTGGAGGTTGCATGCCAAATGTATGACGTAATGTCACTTGGCTGTAGTTGCTCATTTGCATCAAGTTGTGTCATTTAATTGCATTAGAAAAGCAAAAAAACATATTGCATATCATTGTTATTTTATTATTAGTCAATTTGCATCATTGGAGAACCACTCAAAACATCATCAACATCAAGCAACAACAAAATAAAGCAATCAAAAATTTATAACAAGTTTAGACTTTGCAAGACAAGTGTTTGACAATATTCCTTGAGCATCAAATTAGCAAGTTAAGGCCAAATTTGTCAAGGGATATTATAGTGGTATCAGAGCTAAAGTTCTTGCCAGCCTGTTGGGTAATTGAACATTGTATGAGCCAAACAATTACAGTGGTATTAGAGCCAAAGTTCTTGCTAGCCTGTTGGGTAATCAGATTTGTTATTAGCTATTTCAGTTGGACACCATGTTTTCCAAAGAGGATATTAAACAGTTGAATGCCATGATGGAAGAATTAAGACAGAGTCAAAAAAGATGGATGAATTGGCTTCACAACCAGGGTTCACAAAGTATATGATATCCATTTTTAAAGGGTCTACATCACAAGACCAAAAGGAGGAGCATTACGATTGAAGCATGAAGGAACTTGCAAAGGATGTGCTATGGGTAAGAATTCAAAACTCCTTTCCATAGTATTGAAAGTAGATCTAAGTGTATTTTATACCTTATTCATTATGATTTATGTGGACCTATGTCTTTTCCTTCTTCAAGTGGTTTCTTGTATTATGTTATTTTTATTGATGATCACTCTAGAAAGACTTGGATTTATTTTTTTGAAAACTAAAGAGTATGTGATGAGCCCTGCTGGCTCTCAGCTTCAAACCCCCAATTTTCTTAAGTCTTTATGTGTTATTTAGTTTTTTAGAGAATGTTTGATAGACAGAAGAGAAGGGGCGCACATCATAATTGCTCATAAAATGAAAATAAACACTATTTGCTTCAGAAAGAGAGTGTAGATTGCATTATTTTATTGAGACAAATAGAATGCAAGTGATACACATACCAAAATAGCTCCAGATTATTTAAATAAAGAAGTTGCCAGATCTACAGCCGGAAATGGTGAAAACAAGCATATAGGCACGCCAAATCTCCAGAACTCATTTCTCCTGCTCAGAAACTGGATACAATGCTCTAGAAATACTGGACGCCCATGATGGAAGACCAAAATCAAACCAAAGGGAGGCGTTTCAGCTTTCTCCTTCACACGCCTCTCTCTAGGCACAAATCCCAATGTAGGCCGTACGGCTATGAAAAGAATGCAAGTAAACTCTGCTGGAAACCTCTGTCTGTGAAGAAGGATGCGCCACCAGTAGAAACCCTCATTTATTTGCAAACAACAAACAATCTCAATATAAATAATCTCTGTATGAATCTGTAGAACCTCTGGCTGAAGCTCTCAACATGCACTGATTCGACTGATCTTTCACAATCTCAAGAGTGCTCACACTGAAGAGGTATCGTTCTTCAATGGCAGTTTGTTCAAACCCTGATCACAGGAGAATGCACAGGAAAAATGCTCAAGGCAAAGTGAAATGGTCAAAAGATGAGTTTCATTTGCTAGAGAAATGCTTTATACCTAATTGGCACGCATTTCAAGAAAGTACGCCATTTTTGCATCATTTAAATCTTTTAATATTTAATTAAGTCTTTCTCCATAGTTAAGACTTAATACTTGAGCGCCCTTTTAATATTTTAAGTCATTTAAAATATTAAATCCCCTTTTGAATAATTTAAGTGATATAAAAAATATTAAAGTCAATGTGACTTTAATAAAAGGCATTAAATTAAATAATTAACTTAATCACTTAAAAATTCATAACTCGCTCAAAACTATGAATATTCCTGTGCCGTCAGAAGCTGTGAACTCCTGAAATGCCAACGCTCACTGTGATTCAATCACTGGCCACTGAAAACAAGAACAATCAAACTCTCCAGAATGTATCGCTGACCCTCTAACCAATCTGGCTAGCCCACAAGGGTCCAATAAAGGGCTAACACACTGTTCCCGAGAACTGTCTAGCGAGGGGACAGCCCGATCGCCCTCGGGTACAGCGTCACAAACCAACTCCAAAGCTTACGGATCTTTGAAGAATGGTGATGTCCGCTCTCCCACGTCGCATCCTCTGTCGGTAGATCCCTCCACTTAACCAAGTATTCCCTGATGACCCGCCTCCGAAGATGACGCTCTCTGGAGTCCAGAATGGCCTCAGGTATCAAAACTAATTTCCTCTCATCATCCAGGGGTGGCAAATCAATAGAAAGAATTACGTGTTGTCCAACGCCTTTTTGAGGCGAGACACATGGAACACGTTGTGAACCCTACTGTCCACCGGAAGATCCAGCTCATAAGCCACTTGACCCACACGTCTGACAACTCTGAAAGGCCCATAGTATCGCGGCTTAAGTTTCTCGGAGCCCTTCTTACGAAGGGTAGACTGCCTATAAGGCTGAAGCATCAGGTACACCAAATCATCAATCTCGAAAGACCGCTCTACTCGTCTCTGATCAGCATATTGTTTTTGCTGATTTTGGGTTTTTTGTATATTCTCCCTGAGTGCCCTCATAATATCCTGGTTCCCCTGTAATAAATCACCAGCACTGGGAACTCTACTGTCACTCAGCAATAAGTCAAGAAAGCTCGGAGCATCATATCCATATAATGCTCGATAAGGTGTCATCTGGATGCTCATGTGATGGGTGGTATTGTAACAATACTCACATAGGTATAACCACCTCACCCATGCCTTCTGCTGCCCTGAACTATAGTTACGCAAGTACCCTTCCACCCATTTGTTGACGATCTCCGTCTGCCCATCTGTCTGGGGGTGGTAGCTGGTACTCGGGGTGAGCTCTATCCCACAAAGCTTGAATAACTCCTGCCAGAAGTTACTCATAAACCTGCTGTCCCTGTCGCTAACTATACTGCGAGGTAAACCGTGCAGCCTTAATACCTCGCGGAAGAACAAATCTGCCACCTGGGTAGCCGTGTGTGTAGTAGTGATTGCGAAAAAGTGTGCATATTTCGTCAATCGATCTACCACCACGAAAATACTGTCCTTCCCTTGAGCTTTTGGCAAGCCCGTGACGAAGTCCATGGACAAACAATCCCACTTCCTCTCTGGAATAGGAAGCGGTTGGAGTAAACCTGCAGGGTATGTGTGCTCTTGCTTGTTCTGCTGACAAACAAGACATTCCCTGACATACTGGAGAACATAAGACTTGAGACCCTTCCAAGAGAATCTCTCCCGTACCTGCCTATAGGTCTTAAAGTACCCGGGATGTCCTGCCATGGGTGAATCATGGAATGACCTCAATACTCTGTCCCTCATCGCAGAACCTGGGACCAATAAAATCCTCCCTTTGTAGATGATAAGGTCATCTACAAGTGAATACCTGTCATCCTGTACTGATCCATCTACTATGCTAGAGGCCCATGGGTCCTTAGCATACTCTGCTACTATCAGATGTCTCCAGTCCTCTGAAACCAGGGTAATAGAGCTCAAGTGAGGACGGCGAGATAAAGCATCAGCAACCACATTCTGAGTGCCCTTGACATAGGAGATGTCAAAATCGTAAGACTGAAGCTTGCTGACCCATTTTTGTTGCCTCTCATTAAGATCTCGTTGCCCGAGAAAATGCTTCAGACTATTATGATCGGTTTTCACAGTGAATTTACTACCAATCAAATACTGCCTGAATTTGGCCATGGCATGCATGATGGCCAACATTTCCTTATCATATATACTGAAGCTCCGTTCAAGACCTCTTAGCTTCCTGCTCTCGAAAGCTATCGGGTGTCGATCCTGCATGATAACTGCACCAATACCCTCACCACTGGCATCGCAATGTAACTCAAAGGGTTTAGTGAAGTCAGGTAGAGCCAAAACTGGACACGTAGTCATGAGAAGTTTGAACTTCTCAAAACACGCCTGCGCTAGTGGTGTCCACACAAAAGCACCCTTCTTAGTCAAATCAGTTAGTGGCGCAGCGTGCCGCGAGAACCCACTAACAAACCGACGATAGAAGGCACACAATCCTACAAAACCCCTGAGCTATGTCAAAGTCTCAGGTGTAGGCCAATCAATGATGGTTCGAACCTTCTCTGGATCCATGCTGACCCCTGCACCGCTGATGATGTGTCCCAGATATAAAAGCTCTGCCATGCCTAAAGCACACTTGGATTCCTTAGCATACAAGGACTCCCTGTCAAGTATACTCAATACCTCATCCAAGTGAACCATGTGTTCCTCCCATGATTTGCTATAAACCAGGATGTCGTCGAAGAACACCAATACAAATTTCCTCAAGTGAGGATGGAAAACCCTGTTCATGGTAGACTGAAACATGGCTGGAGCATTGGTTAACCCAAATGGCATAACCAAGAAATCAAAGTGTCCATAGTGACATCTGAACGCAGTTTTCTCTATGT
>VDFB02022164.1:0-89600 GCA_007258455.2 Sequoia sempervirens
AATTAGAAATTTTTGAAGAAGAGATACCCATTCCAATTGCAGAGATGGGTGATCGTAACAATGGTGATCGTAACAATGAGGATCACGATATTCACAACGGTCGTAATGGAAGAAACGCAAGACGTCCAACCCCCTTGCCTTGGGGCGAAAATATTGGACCGTTGGCTCTACGAGGACATCATGAACTACCCAAGGGTTCACACAAGTTTTTCCCGAGATTTCATGGCGATGGTGCTAAACATCCAGATGAACATCTATCAGCATTCACGGCGGCTTGTTCCGTTTTGCATGTTGCACATGAAGACATTGTCGTTTGTCTTTTCGTGGAAACTCTTGAGAACAACGCAGCAGATTGGTTCAATAATCTTGAACCAGGAATTATCACCATTGGGCCGTCATGAGCGAGAAGTTCTTGGAAAGATTCAAGCCTGCCGAGGACAGTCATAGATTATTTGCACAACTCTCAAATTCAAAGATGGAGAAGCATGAACTGATGAGAGAATTCATGGCAAGGTTTAATTGCCTTGTTACACGTCTTTCTCATACTTTGAATCCGTCTGATGAGATTTTGATGAGTTCTTTCATCAACGCGTTGCCATCAGAAATTGCCTTTTTCCTGAAGATAAGCGAAGAAGATGATTTACAACACCTTCAGGAGGAAGTAATCAAGCTTGAAGATAATATGATTACAAGCGGCAAGATGAAAGATGATTTGATCAGGCCACTCGTGCAAGCGTCAGCTGATCCATCGCTACAGAAGGTAGCAAATGAGGTGACAATACTGAAGAGACAGTCACCACCTCAAGGGCAACCAACCTTGCCCTCACCACCTTTTCAACCACAACCACCGTACCAGCCGAGAAGGAATAACTTTCAGCCGTACAATAATTTCAAGTCAATGTTTCCGCAAGGAGAACCAAGACAAAATAATGAAGCTGAAGAGGCTACGGTCTTTTGCACATTCCATGATTTAGCAGAGCATACCAAGGCTACTTGTCTGGAAAATCAAAGAATGAATCAGCTCATGGGATTTTCCGATTCTACTCCTAGTTCATACTTCATACCTTCCAGTTCAAACATCGTCTCTACACAGACAGATGAGTTTGATGGCGACTCCGCAACGGGATATTTTGATCGAGAACCCGTTAATGAAGAAGAAGAATCCTGTCATTTTTCTCTTGCAGTGAATCACGAGAATATCACCTCACCTGTGTTCACACGTGCTCAACATTTCAAGGCACAAAAGGAGGAAGAGGAAAAGTGGAATTTGAATACAAAAGCAAAGGAAGTAGCTTCTACTTCCAATCAAAAACCTTCACAAGAAAATATCTTGCCAGCAGCTTTAGATACGTCTTCAACAAGCTTTGACATCGTGTCTTCCATGATGAAGATGAAGGTACATATATCTCAGTTGGAGTATTTGCATTATCATCCAGAACAACTAGATAGAATCTTGAATGTTCTTAAAAAGAAGAATGTCATTCAACCGACATTACTACAATCCTCAGTTCCTACAGAAGAGAAGCCCAGGCCGTTTTATATATCTTTATATATAGGAGGTTTCAAGCTGAGCAATTGCATAATTGACAGTGGAGCTTCGGACAACGTTATGCCCTTACAGATTATGAACGCGTTGGGACTTTCATGCACTCCGACTCAGGAAAAGTTTTATTCACTTGAGTCCAAACCGGTGTCGTTAGTCGGTCAACTCAAAGATGCGCAAGTGAGGCTAGCGTCATGTCTAGAGAAAAAGATCATGATGACCATTCTAGTAGCTGATATTCCTACTAGTTACGAGATGTTACTTAGTAGAAGTTTCTGTAAGGATCTTGAAGGAGAAATACAGATGGATTGGTCGTTCGCGACAATCCCATTGAAGAAAGGCACTTTCAAGCTGGAACCAGAAACAAAATCAAAGTTCACAGTGGTGAAGTCCCAGGACCCACATGCTCAAGTGTTGTATCAAGACACGGGTCCAGGCACATATGCTATGGTGTCTGAAGTGACGGATGATTATCAAAATTTTGCACTTTCCACCAAACTATCAAATGAAGAATCGAAGATGTGGATGATGCAGTTTGATGGCAGTTGTTCGACTTCAGGTTCCGGAATAGTATTTGAAATGTAGGACAACTATATTCAAACTTAAAGCAATATTAGTCTTTGTTTCCAATTATGACTGGTAAAATAGTGAATACAATAGTGGCATTTTTGAGAAATAGCGGCTATTTTTAGCAATAGCAAATGTTTTGAGCAATAGCTACTATTTTGAGCAATAGTAGATGTTTTGAGCAATAGCTACTATTTTGAGCAATAACTACTATTCTGAGCAATAGCTACTATTTTGAGCAATAGCTACTATTTTGAGAAATAGTGGTTGTTTTGAGCAATAGCGATTGTTTTGAGCTATTGCCAAATCTCGGGAAAAAAGTGGCAAAAATGTCAATAGCGACATTGTTTCTAGTTTTTTCCAGTTTTTTATTTTGATAGCAATTTGGGAAAGTTTGTAATTTTTTTTTTCTTGGTTGCTCTGATTTGTTTTGAGAATTGGTACAAGTGATACAACACAACACAATAATCAAAAATTCCGACTCTAAATGTTTATAGTTTAAGCAATTTTCTTTGCACAAAAGCTCAAACTTTGTGAAATTCAAGATACTAAAACCATAGTTCCCAATGTTGACTTTGGTCTAAAATGTGACTTGAAATGTAAGCCTAAATATTTGGAAACCTTTAGAGATATTTGTTTATCTTTTAAGGAGTACAAATATAGGGCTCTTTTCAAGGTATTCACACTAAGTCCAAAGGGTTTGTGATTTTGATAACCAAGTTCAATGTTTTTTTTGATGTGTTCTTTTTAAATCAAGCAAAGTGTTTGATGTCAATAAAATAACTTTAGTATGCATCAGTAAAGTCACCCTAAATAGGTACACTCTTTTAGGTAGGGTTACCTCATGCCCCGAAGGGATGATTTACATGCAATTTATGGAAGAGTGTAGAGGTATGTTAAGAATGAACTCCTAAGCTCTATGCCTCAACCAAAAATCGAACTTGGTAAGTAACTTCTTGGAAGAAAAGTTCTGATGCACCAGTTTCAAAGAATGTTTTGGAAAGCATGGATGACTTCTAAAATAAGGTTCATAGTGACAAACTGTGAACACCATACATACACTACCATTTGTTGGTCACTTAAGACTCTTTAATTTTTCTTGTTCCACTTAAGGCATGGGATTAGGTGCAGTATGTTGTCGCCTAAGATTGAAGCTACTTTCTTATGATTTCACAACTGCTAATATAGCCCGCTAGTAAACATGCTTTGACACCTTGCTTACGAGTTCTAGATCATGAGATGCATCTCATAGTAAGCCCCCTCTTTAAGGATGACTCAAAAAATGGTAAAAGCCCAAAGTGTTTCTCTTCACCCAAGATAATCAAAAGATGTAGGGGGAGAGGATACACACTCAGCTTGCCAATCACAGTACAGACACATCATACAATTCATCACACTTATTCCTTTTAAGCCCCTCGTGCGGTGCTACCCAAAAAAAAAAATGAAGTGTAAAGAAGATAGCAATTTGCTTTTTATGTGCACCAAATTTGAAGTATTCTGGATTTCAAGCAAGTAGATAGCAATGTGCAAAATTAGAATGTATTTGTTTAGTTTTAAGCACCAACTTGAGTGTTTCTTATAGCCTTGTCTTAATGTAGTCAACAAAAGAAAGATTGTTCGTTCGTCAATAAAATGAAAGCATTTGGTCAAAACAAAACATTCCATTTTATGAGCTCGCCAAAAATAAGTGTTGTTCTAAACTATGAAAGCTTTTGAAAGTTCATTTTAAGACACCAAATTGAAATGTGCACGTTGTGGGGTTCAATTTTTAAGCACCAATTCAAAATATTTTCTAAACTAGGAAAGATTTTTAAAAGTTCATTTTAAGACACCAAATCAAAATGTGCAAGTTGTGGGGTTCAATTTTTAAGCACCAATTCGAAAGATTTTCTAAACTAGGAAAGCTTTTTAAAAACTTGGACTTGGATTGTTTGCCTTCCCTACAATCAAACTGCTAGTCCTTTTTTGATGTAAAGTGTGGCATATTCCTGCAAGAGTTGTTCTTAGGAGCAATAATGGTCCAAAAACTCAACTGTGGACCTGTTTCTATCATAAGCAATCCAAATGTCAAAAGTGGCCAAATTTAGTGCAACTACGATAAGAAAAAGAGAAATTGCAGAAAAAACGTGAAACAACCGCAACAAAAATTCTATAACTTCTATGTGAAAAATATTCAACTGCATTTTTGGAAAATGCGGTTGTGTTCTGAAACTTGCAATTGCTTAGGAAAACTCAAAGAAACGTTAATGTTAAGGATTGTGATCCCATCGGGCATGCCAGAATGTGTAAGGGGGAAATTGAGAAGCATAAGGAAATCAAACTTACATGAATCAAACAAGATTTAATTCAAACGAAGATTAAGATTCATACCCATTACTTATCAAAATGAACAATACAAGATTACTGAATTCAATGAATTTAAGCAATGCAATCAAAGAATATACAGATGAAATCAATTAACTAATATCATTACCCATCTCATGTCAAAGTGTATTCACAATGATGTTGGATCATTATCAATGTGAAGCATCCATTATGTGTTTGCAAAATCTCCAATGTGTGTAAAATGGTGATCAAAGATGTGTATAAAAGTTCTTAATAAATCAATTGTCAATTCTACATTACTTCGTTGCACAAAAGATGTCAATTCTCTTATCATTTTTGAGGATGGAGAGGATTGTTATATAGATTTTATGATTCAAAATGAACGTGCAAGTTCATAACAATGTTGAATCAAGATCAATGGTTGGAAGTTGTTGAGAAGAATTAGATTGCTCAGTTAGCTTATGTGATTGAATCAATTAAGGATATCGATTGATCAGTTAGAGGAAATAGATTGCCTAATCAGTGGAATTGAGGAAATCAGGTTGAACCTTCAGTGGGATTGAAGAATAGATGGATTAGTTAGGAAATAGATGAATCCGTCAGCCAATCAGAGTGAGCAATCTGTTACCATAATTTGCTCAATCATAAAAGTGGGTGACGGTAATTAATTAAGACTTTTTGGAGTTGAACGTGCTAGTCATGTTTGACTTTTACAAACAAAGTTGTATTTAATTTGTTGACCTTTTTGGATGATTTTTTGAATAATTAATTTAATTATTCAAGTTTAGGGGAAAGTGATTTAATTAAACTATTAAGTGGTAATAATTTAATTGATTTAGGGGAATAGGGTAAAATAGCAACATAATTAAATAATTGATGTTGTTTAATTAATCAGGAGGAATAAAGTTAGATTAGGACTTTATTAAATAAATAAAATTTATTTAATTATTCAAAAATGATGAAAAAGTGAATTAATTTAATAATTCAAAGATTATTTAATTAATAGAGGAAATTAGGTTTTTTGCTATAAATGATGTGAAATGTAGTGATTGAGGATGAATTAATTAAATAATGTTAAATCACTTAATTAATAGATGAATATAAAATTTGATAATAATTAAATAATATGTATTATAATTTAAGATCATTTAGAGAAGAAGGGTGAAAGTTAGTGTTGTTAGCCATCGAAGACAATTTAGGGTATCTACATTTTTCCCCTCTTTGATACAATGCAATTTTGAGCATTGTGTCAAAGAAAATTCAAAAATTCCTACTTAGGAGTTGCCCTAGTATGCCCTAGGTGTAAGAGTAGCTCAAGTGCCCCAAAAACAAACACTACCAATGAGGAAACCAACCCATGGGGATACAAACCAAGTTACCTCACAACTCCTCAAAAGGGACCTTCATTCAAGGCAACACCAAACCAACCACCAAGTGATGAGGAAGTACGCCTTGGACACCAAAACATGATCAATAAAAAAAATAAAAATCCAAATCCCAATGACGTGATCATAGAAGAAAATGATAGTGATGAGGAACTCACTAAGGAAAACCTATTAGAATACTCCCAAGAACCTAAAATGCAAAAACTCATGGACAAGATTCTTGAATGAAATGCTAACTCATATTTCCTCACACTAGCACAAAGTGGTGCAAAACTACCAATTGACTTCAATGTTTGATACAATGTGATTTTGAGTGTTGTGTCAACGAAAATTTAAAAATTCCTACTTAGGAGTTGCCCCAGTATGCCCCAAGTGCAAAAACCCTAATTTCCTCTATTAATTAAATAATCTCTAAATTATTTAATTAATTCACATTTTCATCATTTAAATTAATAATTAAATAAATTTCATTTATTTAATAAAGTCCTAATCTAACTTTATTCCTTCTGATTAATTAAATAACATCAATTATTTAATTATGTCAATAATTTACCCTATTCCCCTAAATAAATTAAATTATTACCACTTAATAGTTTAATTAAATCACTTTCCCCTAAACTTGAATAATTAAATTAATTATTCAAAAAATCATCCAAAAAGGTTAACAAATTAAATACAACTTTGTTTGTAAAAGTCAAACATGACTAGCACGTTCAACTCCAAAAAGTCTTAATTAATTAATTACCCTCACCCACTTTTATGATTGAGCAAATTACAGTCACTGATTGCTCACTCTAATTGGCCGACTGATTCATCTATTTCCTAACTAATCCATCTATTCTTCAATCCCACTGAAGGCTCAACTTGATTTCCTCAATTCGACTGATTAGGAAATCTATTTCCTCTGATTGATCAATCAATATCCTTAATTGATTCGATCACAAAAGTTAACTGAGCAATATAATTCTTCTCAATAGCTTCCAACTGTTGATCTTGATTCAACATTTTTATGATCTTAAACGTTCATTTCAAATTGTAAAATCTATATAACAATCCTCTTCATCCTAAAAAATGATTGGAGAATTGACATGTTTTATGCAACGAAGTAATGCAAAATTGACAATTGATTTCTTAATAATTTTTACACGCATCTTCAATCATCATTCTACACACATTGGAGCTTTTGTAAAATCATAATAGAGGCTTCGCATTGATACAACAATCCAACATCATTGCTAATACACTTCGACATGAGATGGGTAATGATATTAGTTAATTGAATTCATTTGTATGTTCTTTGATTGCATTGTTTAAATTCATTGAATTCAATAATCTTGTATTTTTCATTTCATGAGTAATGGGTATGAATCTTAATCTTTGTTTGAATTAAATTTTTTTTGATTCATGTATGTTTGATTTGTTTATGCTTCACAATTTTCCCCTCACACGAGTTTTATTTATTATGTTACACAAAATAGAGGATGAAGTTAACAAACTAGAGACAAGTGATGGAATGTTGTTTCTGATAGTTTTAGTTTTAGTGCAAGGAACATATGTCAAAAAATTCAAAATTATTCATAGTGGGATTCAATTTATAAATTACCAACCTTAGAACATGGTGTATCAGTATAGTCACCTAGTAATTGCTACTAATTTTTATCTTCATCCAATTCCATGTGCAAATGGACATCCTATGTGGAGAGTAGATAGAGAGGACCATGAGAAGATATTGTATATTATTGAAGAGCAATTTGAGCCAATGGATGTGACATGAAAAGTATGGATAACAACCATCACTTCATGTATTCACGAGACTCAAGCACTATGAAAAAATGTTTCCTTAAAGGTGGATACTAGGTGTGTTACATCCACTAGATTAAATGTGCCTAATATAGCTCACTTTGATAAATATGAATTTATTGAATAAATTTTATTTAATATTATTTTAAATGGTTCTTAATTGTTTTAGAATTCATGTTAGATCTCTAGATTCTATTTTTTTATCCTTTCATTATGGCAATCTAGATTTGTTAAATTTTAATCATGCATGTAGTGTATGTAAAAGACTTTAAGTTATTATTTCATGCTACATACATGTAATCTCTTTATAATCTATACATGATATAAGATTATCTTATAGGCACTATTTAAGTTAGATGTCATAGGGACCCACTTGTTAGAAGAAGTAATTGTTAGAATAGGTTTTCTAGGTGTATCTTAAAGACCTTTACTATATTTAAATCAAATATCTTGTAATGATTTGACAATAAATTGCATTTAATTTCACTTAAACTAGTTCTTAGATTTTATGATATATGAAATGTGGGATGGATGCTATCATATGACTTAGGACATAGAGCATACCCACTTTCCACCTACTACATTCAAGGGTAACCCTAGAGATCTCAATCAAATGATGATAATGGGAGAAAGAGATCTACTAAGGGACTGTCCTAGGGGTTGGTTGTAAACTAATGATGGGTTCACCACCAAGTTTAAACTTGGAAAAGATAATGAAATGTAAAACACAAATATGATGCAAGCTTGATTTAAATGACCTAGAAATGCAAGAAAAACAAAACATAAAGCTATAGAATAGGATGTGTGCACCTAGAAATTTGGAGATGGGTAGGAGTCCTGAAATATTGGAAATTCTGACTTTTGACCTAGTGGGACTCATTCACCATTTTGGGCGAATCAGTCCCAGTTCTAGATTTTTGCACAAGAGCAAATTTTGGACAAAGGGGTATCTGAATCTACAATTCTTTTTTGAAAAAAAAATACATTGGGACTCATTCGCCACTTGTGGTGAATGAGTCCAGTTTGGATTTCCTATCTAACTTCAAGGTCTGAATTTGGTCCTCACTGTCTGCTTTTTCTGTTCCCCCGTTTTGTTTTTGAATCTAAAACCCTGATTTTTGGGATTGTAAGTGATTTTTTATAAGATAGCAACCTTGTGACAACTTGATGACTTTCTCCACCCTTGCAACCTAATCTTCAATGATTCTTCAAGATCCAAGACACCTAGATCTGTAATCACACATGTAAAGAGGAGAAAACTTGTTGATTGTTAGTGGATAGAGGTTTGCCTTGGTCAAACCCCTTTTAGGTAATTAAACCAAATGATGAAATAATGAAAATGAAATATAGGACATGAAATGTATGAACAATGGTACCTTGAAGTATGTCTTATAAATCTACAATCTAGCATGAAGTGGCCATGAAGGATGTAGATTTCGATCTTGAAATGGATGAAGAACAATGCTTGACCTTGGATCTTGGATGCAACATCACAATACTAGCTCAAAAACATGCTTGATTCTTGATATCCTTAACATGATGATGGATCTTGAATTCCTGCAACAATTGTTGAAGAATTCTGCCCTTGAATGCCTTAAAAATGATCTTGAATGCTATCTTGATGATCTTGTAAAGTCTTGGAATGCTTAACTCTTGCTTGCTTGACTTGATATCATGTAGGCTTGTGTAAAATAATGATTTGAAAGCTTGTTTATATAGGTAATGCACTCAAATGATCGTTTATTTGATCCCAAAGGCTGACATAGAAGAAATTTGAACTTAAAACCAAATTTTCTCATGCTTAAAACCTCAAAAATAGGCCAAATGGACTAATTCACCATCTTTGGCGAATGGGTCCCACCTGGATGGGAATCATTCACCCAAAGTGTAGAATGGGTCCCACATTGCCTATTTTGACTGTTAAAGTGTTAGGGAGTGTGTAAATTAAGCTTATTTGTTGATCTTGTTGAATTTTTTATTAAAACATGCCTTGAGATGCATAATATAGGGTCTTAGGGGCCTATTAAAAGGTCATAAATGCAAGAGGGCTCAAAATTCAATGTGAAAGTGTAAATAAGTACAATTTACAACATTAAATTAAGGATAAATTGGGTCTATTTAGCTTATAAGGGCCCTAAACCCAATGTGAATGTGTAAAATAGATTACAACACTAGATTAGGTCCACTTTATTTACAAGCCTCCTAAATTTAATGTGAAAGTGTAAATAAATACAATTTACAACACTAAATTAAGGAAAGGTTAGGTTATTTAGCTTTAATGGGGCCCAAAAACTAATGTGGGTGTGTAAAACACATCAATAACACTAGATCAAGGTGATATCAAGTCCAATTCATCATTAATTATTCCCAAATCAAGCAAGGAAAAGGCGTATTTTTTCCGTTACCACATATTTTAAATAGAATTCACATGATCTACTATAGTGAACTATTTTTTCTGAGATTTCAATTGTGGTAAGAGATTTGTTATAATAAATATTCTCGAAGAGATTCAATGGAAGCTATTTTAGTTTGCACATGCATAGTTGAGAGCATCTTATTTTTTCAATAACGATTTTTTTTTTTTTGATAATTTAATTGTTGGGTAGGCCAACTCCATTATATATATCAGGAAACCAAAAGAAGACAAATTTATAGCTCATCCTTACAATAAATCAACTGCAGGCACAATTGTTGCACCCAGACCTCCTCACTACCCTTGAAGCACCCTCCAATACAAGACTCACTACAATCTTTCATCTAGCCTAGCCCCGTAACTATCCATTCTATTATGGTCCAAACCATCACCAACGGGCTTGCCACAGACCTCAAACATCATTCACTGCCACCTTCCTTAGCCACCTCACTAGACCCGCTCCCCAGCAACCTCAACACCCATGCAAGTGCAACTCCAAGTCAATTCTTTACTTGGTCGGTATTTCTTTGGCCACTTGTTGTACCTAATGCCACTTTTTTTGCCAATTCATCAGCCATTGTGTTTCCTTCCCGGTATACATGGCTGATCTGAAACTCTGAGAAAGAGTTGAAAAGTCTCCAGATGGGAGGTAACCATCTTCGCAACAACCAATTGGGCATTGAGTTAGACCTGATTGCATTCACCGTTAATAGTGAATCCCCTTCCAAGTGCAACTTCAACACTCCCAAAGCTTTTCCCATCTCTAATCCACATAAGGCAGCTCTGAATTCAACAAGGTTATTGGTTGCTTTCCTAATAAATAATGTTCTCTTATTGATCACTTCACCTTCTGCATTTCTTGCTACACACCCAATTCCAGCCGCGCCTAGGTTTCCAATGGAGGCACCATCAAAATTAACCTTGACCCATCCCTTCTCTGGTTTTTGCCATATTGTCCTCCTAATTTCTGACTTCTGCATTGCACCTGTGGAGCCTACAATTGTGGGGATGCTCAACCCAATGAATTTATTTGTGAGCTCTATATCCCTGTTGGTGAAGATGTTCTTTGACATAGATAGACTTTTGGCTGCGGAATTGACTAACTCAACAATTTCCCCTACAATTTTCCCCACCAAAATTTCCCTGCTCATAGCCTAATACTTAAAAATTCTCCTATTTCTTTCTTTCCATAGCTCCCAACAAACCGTGGATGGTACTATTTTCCAGATACTGCTAAAAACACCCTTGTTATTCTTCTGTGGCCAGGCAATCAACCATTCACGCAGGCTTTGGGGAAGAGGGGTCTAGAACCCAATTTGTCCTAGTACGGATTTCCAACAGTACTCAGAGTATGGAGACGTTAGCAATAGATGATCCACGTTTTCCAAATTCCTTTTGCAAAGAATACACCTATTTGGACCCCTGATGCCCAGCCTCTCCAATCTATCCTGAGTTAGAATCTTGTTTTGAGTGGCAAGCCAAGAAAACACCCCAGCTTTTGGCAGTACCTCCTTGCCCCAAAAAAGAGAGTTCAACCACTGCTACACTGATTCTGCCCTCTCTTTTATCTTGTATCCAATCTTAACCTTGTATTCCCCATCTGCAAATGCACACCATCTCAACACATCCTCTCCTTCAACAATAGGGAAGGTTCTCTCCCTTAATATTGCTGCTAGAGTGTTTCTCTGAGCCATGGGAGCATTGAGCTCGATGGGATCCTTCCACTCCCAAAGGCACACACCATTCCTTGTGGTTCTCTTGTCGTAGTCACACACTCTCGAACCCCACACCTTGGTTGCTTCTACCTGAATCTCTTCCATCTGAGGTATATCACATAACTTTGGATGGCCTTCCCAAGAGTCTTTCCAAAAGGATGCCTTCTGACCATTGTGCACTTCCCATGTGACATGCTTAGTTATGATATCTCTACTCTCACATATGAAGTTCCAAATGGCAGAGCCTCTTGGTGGGTTTAAGGTTCTTACGATACTATCTGGGTCTTCCAAATCCAAATATTTCTTCCTTAGAATTCTGGCCCATTTTTTATTACTGGTGTACATCATCCATGCCAGTTTTTCCCCCATCGCCAGTTCATGATCTTTGCTTGTCTAATGCCAGCTCCCCCCGACTGCTGTGGTTTACACACCTTATCCCAGGCTAACAAAGGGATCTTATTCATGTCATTCGGCCCATTCCAAAAGAACTTATGCATGATTTGGTTAAGTTGGTCATCTATGCTGGCTAAAATCTTCATACAAGACATTGAGTATACTGGTATCAAAACCAATACTGCCTTGATCATTAGTAACCTCCCTGCAGATGTTAGACACCTACCCTTCCATAGTTCCATCTTCTTCTTACAGTTGTCTACGAGTTTGTACCAAAAGCTTTTCTTATTCACCCCTGCAAACAGAGGCATACCAAGAAATCTCCCGGGAAGACTAGCCACGCATACACCCAAGATTCTAGTGAGGTCCCTTTGCAACCTGGGTTGCACATTTAGAAAATATACTTCTGATTTTTTCCAATTAATAACTTGTCCTGAGGCTCTATTGTACTCATCCAACACTCCTTTTATTTTCCTAGCCTCTGCCCTTGTGGCTTGTCCAAATAGCATAGTATCGTCAACGAATTGTTGATGAGTGCTTGGCCCCACTCCTGATGCCGCTTCGATGCCTTTCCAGGTACCTTCCACCCTTTCCTGACAAATTCTCCTCCCCAGTGCCTTCGCCATGATAATAAAAAAAGGGGGATAAAGGATCCCCATGTCTGATTCTGCAGGATGAGCTGAAGAAACCTTGGGCTACCCCGTTAACCAAAACTGAAAATCTTGGAGCTGCGATGCAGCTCATAACCCAGTCCACCCATTTCTTATCAAAGCCAAATCTGGACAGAACTTCTGCCAAGAACTGCCTATCCACTCGGTCGTACGCCTTTAGGATGTCTAACTTTAGTATCATGCTTGGTAGCCTAATTTTCCTCGCTGTGTGTATAGTTTCATGAGCCACTATTATGCCTTCTACTATGGATCTTCTCGAGAAGAAACCACTTTGCTCTTCGAAAATAACCTTGTTAATCACCATCTTGAGCCTATTTGCTATTACTTTGGTTATAATCTTGTATAATGTGTTACACAAAGAGATCGGCCTGTACTCCCCCAAGTTCTTGGCTTCCTTTTTCTTGGGTATGAGCGCTATGAACGTGTGATTGATCACCCCTAACATTGTTGTCTTTTTCCTTGATTCCTCCACTGCCTTGACCAAATCGTCCATGATTATTTCCCAGTACTTTTGATAAAAGAGGGCGGGGAAACTGTCTGGCCCGGGTGCCTTGTCCGAACCTAACTGGAAGGTTGCCTGCTTTACCTCTTCCATACTGATTGGCTTATAAAGCTCCCTATTATCTTCTTCTAAAATTATACCTAGAATCCCTCCCAAAAAAACATTCCTCTCGGCCCCCACATGTTGATCATCTTGTTTGAAAAGAGCTTCAAAGTACCTGACAGCTTCCTGATTTATCTCCTCCTCGCTCCTGGCTACAGAACCATCCTCCCTCTCCAATTTTTCAATAAAGATTTTTATTATTATATTTACATATTTTTAATTTTTGGAGCATCTAAGAATTGTAATTTGTAATTTTGGATTCAAAAATACTGTTAATTTTTTTTTATATATACATGTTTTATTTTTCAATTACTTTTATTTATAAACATTTTTTATTCAATATGATTTAAGTAATTATGATGTAATATACCAAATAATAAATGGTTATAAAATATGGCTTCAATTTGCATTGCATTGAATATACATTTTTTGTCACATCCAAACATGTATTGTTTTATATAACAAGATGAGTTTCCTCCTAATCGTATTCCTTGCTTTCCTAGTTCTTAAGTTCATGTGTTAATTTAGGTATTTTTTTAGACATCAACCTTCTTTGTCTCCTAATTTTAGGTACTTTAAACTAGATATAGACACACACATGTGGTTTTATGATTTAGATATTTTAGGATGTGTTCTTAGTGATTTTGAAAATAACTTGAATATATATTGCCTCTCTAATTTAGATAGTGCTTTTGAATATTACTTAAATATATCAACATTGGTTTGTGTTAAATTATAGAGATGAAATGCTACATGGTAGTTTTGTGAAAATGTGATTACCATTTAAAAATATTATATTTTTAATCTATACATGTTAGTTTTGTAAAAATTAGTTAAATAAAACTCATTTGTATTGGACTTCTATCCTTTAATTTATTTTTCAAAATCCTTTTTAAAAGTAAAATATTAAGAAGGATCTTATATAACTAGGTCATATTTTTATGACTAGTTTGTGACCATTCTAAAGATTATAATATTTCATCAAATCTTGATTTTAAGGAAGGAATTGGTACTTCCTTTTAGTGTTGAATATGTTAAGGAGGTCAAAATATTTTGAACTTGAATATGTATTGAAATTGTGTTAATTTGTGAATTTTACAAATAGAATGTAAATATTTATTTATGTTCACTTCATAAATTTAAATTTGGGTCCTATTTAGAATTTTTTTTTTAACCACATTCATCAGTTATATGACATTTTTTCAATAATAATGGTTTCCATAGTATATATTGCTAACATGTAAAGTCTAAAATTTTAATAATATTTCTTTAAATATATTGTCATTTTAATTTACAATTTACAATTTCTATATTGTAAGATTGACTATTTTCATGTCATAGATTTAAAATTCTTTCAAGCCAAATTAAAAAAGATTTTAAAAAATACAAATATATTTTAATTTTTATAAATTTAAAAATCAGAATGATTTTTAAACCACTACATTACACAAAAAGGTGCATCATTTTATAGACCTTATTTTTATTTTCACACATGACATCAAAATAAATTTACAACCTTTATCCTCTAAACCTGTTTGGTTGCATACTAGTGAAACACAAGTAAATGTTATATAGTTTAGTTGGGCTCTAGAGTATTCCATTAGTTCAAAGAGCTTGAAAGATCTTCCTTGCAAAATATATTTTAGGAAAATCTAAAGACCATGATGTTCTATGAGATCACATTTATTTTCAAGAAAAGTTAGTCAAATATTTTTCATACCTTGTGTATGCTTCCAAATTTTCATGTACAACATTTTATTAACCATCAAAGAACTCAAAACACCACCTCATTCTCTTATTTTATTTCCCCGTCAACACTTTTACAAATGCTATGAACTTAGGTGAAGAGTTGATGCCTTCATAAAACTTTTGCCATGCGCCCAAAATCTCACTAAAAACCATAAAAAACACGAAGCACCTCCTCATTCTCTTACTTTTCTCCTCCTTTTGGTGCATTACATGGTTTGCGAATCATGTGAATTTCCGAAACATAATCTCTTCACTTTTCTTTCATTCATCAACACTTTTGATGGCTCACAAAGCATGAAAATTGCTAATGCACTCAAGGCATGATTCCTTTGTATTTTTGGGCCAAGGAAAAGGTTAAGAACATTAACATAATTTTGACAAATAAAAAAAGTGCATTGAGATTCTCAAGGTAAACTAAAAGGTGAAGAGAGGAAAAACAAGTCATACATGTTTTTACCAATAACTTCATGAGAAAACAATAGCATTGCAAGCACAAATATTTACTCTAGCATAATAAGATTTAAAAAAAAATATTATTATGCACAATTCTATTACATCTATCATAACTTAAAAAAATGATAACAATCATAAATATTTGTTTCCTTGCTCTTGATAAATTCAAATGTTATCTTTGATATCAAATTTAAATATAAAATATTTAATGCTATTCTTATGTATGGAAACTCAATGCCTCTCACCAACAAGCAACCCTTTCCTACCTATATAGGTTGAGGCTTTTGCTTTAAGTTTAATGGTAGTGCAATAGTATTGTGTTGATAAGCATGCTGGAGGGAAAATTGAGAGTTATCCTAAGGTTTTGTTTTCCCTTGTTCTTTAAGTTCTTTAAAATTAACAATATATTTAAGTCGTGGTCAACCAACACATAATTTCAATAGAGGTTTTATTTGTGCATAAGAACTTAAAAAGGCCTCTCTGATGCACAAGAGGATGAGCAAAGTATTAAACAACATTTCTAATATTCATTGTTCCTGCTAGATGGTAGCAATTGAAGGAGAGAGCTCTACTATATCTTTCACTCAATGCTTCTAGCCCTACACAGAGACTGCAACTGCACTGCAACCCTTGTTTAAAAATTATGTTGATAAAAAATTGAACTTTTATATTAATTACTTTGTGAGAATTTTCAGGAATATTAGTAGAGTTACAAATTATAAAATTGCACAAATTTAAAAGAAAAAATAACTGCAAATAAATACACTGATTATTAAATTGATAATTGCTTAAGAATGAGTACCATATATATAGCAAGAGATGAACATTCTAAAATGACAACTTTCAACTAGAAAATAGGCATGCAACTCCATGCAAGATTGCACAACTAAGTAATCATTATCCTAAAAATCTAACAACTAGCAAACTTATCTAGAGGAACATTTTAGGTAGAATATTCTACACTAACACCCCCCTTTAAGAGTAGCTAGGTGAAAGAGAGATATGCAAAAAATGTAAGGATGGATGCATGAAAACATGAATGGGTCCCGGCTACAAGGTCATGTTAGG
Organism: Sequoia sempervirens; assembly: GCA_007258455.2. Classification (NCBI taxonomy): domain Eukaryota; kingdom Viridiplantae; phylum Streptophyta; class Pinopsida; order Cupressales; family Cupressaceae; genus Sequoia; species Sequoia sempervirens. The sequence goes on from VDFB02022164.1 coordinate 16,687, forward strand.
TACCCAATTACAAAGAGGAAAGGACAAACCTGGTGGGAAACACTCCTAGCCAAAAGATATAATATTGATATCCATCACAAATTCAATCGATCTCCATCCACACAAAGGATGACAAGTGAAGCCATACAACCTCCTGCATAATGAGATAATCTACTGTAAAGAAGCATTGGAAGCACACTTGTTGAGTAACACTGGAATCCTTAATCCGACAAGCAAAGAATGATAATCTCTTTGCTAGAAACCATATTAGAGTCACTAACCAACTCAAGTTGGAATCATGATAAAGCAACAACAGAATTGATGCCAAGGAACACTCGAAAACTCACAAACTGACACAACTCTGGAATCTATGAAGCAACGATTGATTAAAAAATGATCTGGTATAGAAATAAAGTGTAGAGATAAAAAAGAAAATGCAAACCTAATGCATAAAAATAGGAAAGAGTGCATGCACTAATCAATATTCACATCTGCCTCCATGATTTCTGCTTTGCATTATTAAACGAATTTGCACTCAAACTAACCTCTACTTTGATACCATCTGAGAATTTTCAGGAATACTAGTAGAATTACAAATTATAAAATTGCACAAATTAAAAAGAAAGATTATCTGTAAATAAATGCAGTGATTATTAACTTGATAATTGTTTAAGAATGAGTACAATATATATAGCAAGAGATGAGCCTTCTAAAATGACAATTGTCAACTAGAAAATAAGCATGCAATTCCATACAAGATTGCACAACTAATCAATCATTTCTTGCAGTATACTTTGATTGGAAATAATGGAAACGTTTGCTGTATTAACCAGAAATATGTAATAGGCCGTGCTCTATATTAAACCTGAATGCTTTGCGTATACTGCACTGGAAAACTGTAAGTGGGCGGAGTCAACGTATTTTTAATTGTATGTTGCATTAAACAGAGTATATAGAACGTGGTATTTATTAAACTAAAACGCTTTGTATCATTAAAATGCGCTGCCCTGGATAGGGTTTGGATTTAGCTCCAGCGCTCCTGCCCATTCCCCGGTTATCTATATAACTTATCACCCGTTACCACCATCTTTCATCGGTAGAAAGCCATGGATATCCTCACTTTAATCATAGGTGCATCGTTTGTGCTACTTTATTTTATCATTAGGAAGCTTATTTCTTCAAAGGCTTCTGCTAATCTTCCTCCAGGGAGCTTTGGGTGGCTTCTCCTCGGAGAAATGCCTCAGCTTCTGCGCTCTGCGAAGATTAACAGGCATCAAGACTTTTTTGAGCAGAGAATTAAGCGATATGGAGGAGATATCTTCAAGACTTCCTTGTTTGGACACCGGATGGCCATCTTTTACAGTGCTGAGGGCAATCAATTTCTCTTCAACAACGAAGGCAAGCTTTTCCAAAACTATTGGCCCAATTCGGTTAAAATGTTATTTGGAAACTCTTTGCTTAGCAAAGTTGGGGAAGAGGCCAATGACGTGAGGAAGGTGGTCATGACATTCTTAAAGCCACAGGCTCTACAAAAATTTGTGGGCAGAGCGGACTCCATCGTCAACAACCACCTGAAGGATAAGTGGTTTGGAAAGCAGCAGTTAGAGGCCTTTCCTCTCATCAGGCGCTGCATTTTCGCTGTGGCTTGCAGTCTCTTTCTAAGCTTGGAAGATGACACTGAAATTTCAGAGTTGTATAGTTATTTTAAGGAACTGGTGAAGGGAATGCTACATATTCTTCCTCTAGATCTGCCGGGAACTCCATATCGCAAGGTCATGAATGCTAGGCGAAATCTTCGTCGAATACTCCAGAACCTCATCCAACGGAGAAGAAATGATCTGGCAAGCGGATCCGCCTCGGAAGAAAAGGACCTCTTATCCTTCCTTATCTGCAACGTAGATGGCCATCGAAATACACTTACGGACGAAGATATTATGGATAACATTATGCTACTCTTAGAGGGCGGTCAAGACACAAGCGTTGTCACTGTAACGTTTCTGCTGAGAAATCTGGCTCTTAATCCTCACTGCTACACCCAAGTCTACCAAGGTACATCTACAAATTTTTGCCCTTTCATGATTGATATGCTGTAGGAAAAGGCTTGTACAACTTTATATGAAGACATAGATCCTATATAAACAAAAGAAATTACCAAAACGCAAGCCCATCATCTCCTTATATTCTTACCTTAAACTATCTATCCCTTCACTACGACTTGCAGAGCAAATGGAGATTTCTACGGAGAGTGAAGGGCGAGAGCTACAGTGGGATGACATTCAAAAAATGAAATATTTATGGGGAGCAACTCAAGAGACGCTGAGACTTCAGCCTCCCGCTGCCGGCTCATGGCGGAAGTGCATTGCAGATATCTCCTACGGTGGATTCACCATTCCCAAGGGATGGAAGGTACTCTCTTACCACTGTAAACTATTGGGAATTATTTTTACTTTGTATTAGTCCAGAGTTCTAACGGGAACCATTATTCCTTTGTTTTAGTCCCAAGTTCTAATTAAGAATGCTCCGATGTAGGTGTGCTGGACACCGTTTTCAACCCACAAAAATGCAGAGCATTTCCTTGATCCAGACAAGTTTGATCCATCGAGGTTTGAGGGTAGTGGACCACCTCCCTATACTTTTGTGCCATTTGGAGGCGGGCGACGCATGTGCCCTGGGAATGAGTATGCTCGAATGGTCATACTTGTGTTTCTGCACAACGTAGCGAAACATTTTGAATGGAGTCTGGTGGATGCAGATGAGGAAATTCTTGCTGATCCCATGCCTCAACCTGTCCGTGGACTGCCTCTAAACCTCCATCCTCATTCTAATCAATAAGCTATAAACATTCCAAGCATGTATATCTATATTTTGGTTTGTTTAAACTAGTGCTTATGTTCAAATAGACAAGATTGCCACTTTGAACAAACTGGCAAGTGCAATTCAATCTATGATAGCACTCATATTAATCAATAGAATATATTCATTCCAAGCATATTTATCTGTATTTTATTAATGCTTTAAGTTCAAATAGACTTGCTTGAGACTTGGAATAAACTAGCAAGTGCAATTCAATCTATGATAACATTCATATGATTGGTTGTATATATGATTTCTTTAAGATAATGGTATATATCTATTTGTAATATATAGTATTGTAAAGGGAAAATGATTTTTCCTTAACTATGATTTAGATTATAAGATTATTAAAATTATTTTAGATATGTTTCAAGATTTAAAATAGTGGATATTATACTAGTAATAATAATAAAATTAAAATGTTTTGATGTGATTGTGGAATGATAAATATGGCTACCAAAGATGTATTCATGACTATGGACTTTTTTTACACCCAAGATCTTGTCTTATGTAGTCTAAAAATTACTTTTCTTCACTTTATTTGGTGTATGGTAGTTTTCTTTTCTTTTCTAAATGTATGGAGGCAAGAAGTCAATTTTTACCTATCAACCCTCCAAAACTAAGCAAATATAAAAAAATAAAAATCTTCAAGCATGTATATGCCTCTAAAATGATTATGTAGAGCTAGGTTGCTTGTAGATAACCAAAAAAATTGTAAATTGATACATTGATTCTTTAATGATGAGGAGACTATTATATGATTAGAATGAATGTATTGAATGATTATAAATAAAAAATATTAAAATATTGCACAAAATTATGTTTATTTAGCCTTAGGAAAGGAGGATAATGGTGGTAAGTTGGTCATATTTAAATTTCAATGCTTAAATATGGGCTAGACAAGTCTATAACCATGTGGATAACCTCAAGCGACAAACTAGTCTTAAGATAGAATAGGAGCTAGATCTTGGTGGATAAAATATGCATAGAAATTTGTGTGCACAAAAGAGTGATAAATAAGTGGGTAAGGTAAATGTATAAGGGTGTGTGAACATAGTTATAGGGATAAGTAGAAAGTGGATAGCATAGGGAAAGTGATTAAACTTTAGACATGATTACACCATTTGTCACTATGATAATGTATCAAATAACTCCCATCAAAATAGGCACAAAACTAAATGGTAAAAGGCATAGGTATGTCAATCTAATATTTACACTTTTTCATTACTTTGAGGTGCCTGTGAATCCTAGAATGATCATGTAGATCAAAGTGTGAAATACTAGCAAATATGTATGTAAAGTAAATATCTCAAACACTGAAAGGATGTTTCCATGGGGTTAATATAAAGTAAAAGACCCTATGAGGATATGACCATATTTCTTCACCTTCTATGTGTTTCTTCTCCATAAGGCGAGTCTTCTTAAACCTCATATAATCACCTACATATCTCAATTAGTAAGAAGAGAAAACTAATGTACACATTCACAATCAAATGTTCTCCATGAAAACATCAAATGAATTATCAAGGAGATTATATAAATGATTCTCATGATGTTGTTCAATGGTGTAAGAAATACTTAACAGTGAGGCTAGCACATGCATCCTCAAGAAGGAACCCATGTCCAATTAGTGTGTTTTCATATGTATCAGGTATGTAAATTATTTTTAAAAAGTTTGACTTATTTAAAATACTGTCATTATAGTTTTTTAAATTTGAAACAAAATTATAATTGTAATTTATGAGTTTGACATGTATATATATAATTTTTAGGTGTTGATGGAACAACAATGCCTGGATGTGAGAGTAGATAAAACAAGATCTTTACATTTTTTCATGAGTACAAGTAGATGGACACAAAAAAATTGCAACAACGATTACTCTTATTTTTGTTATTATTGCATGTTGGAAGATTATGAGAATTGCAAGATCCAACAATATGGATATGTCATTGAATAAAATTTGGTGGTACTAGTTGTTACTGACACATATGATGAAGATGAAGAAGAAACATTCAAATGCATTCCTTTGATTTTAACTAATTATGACCACATTTCAACATTGAATAAAAAGGTACATATATAGATCATGTAAGACTCTTGTAACTTTTAATTTTCAAATTTTATTAAGTTTATAAAATTTAATGCTAATTTGGTTCTTGAACATTACAATTCATGACAAATTATTCTTATTTTTTTACATTCATTGTGGTGAAAGATACTTTTTAGTAGTCATAATAGAGGTTGGAAATATAGAAGGTGTAAGGTATTATTGATTATGTTACAAAAAATAGAGGATGGCATTAGCAAACTAGAGACAAGCAATGAAATGTTGTTTATAATATTTTTAGTTTTAGTGCAAGGAACATACAAAAGAAAGTCATTTTTTTTTTTATAATGGGATTCACTTTATAAAGTAAAACACTTAGAACATGGTGTATTGTATAGTCACCTATTAATTGCTACTAGTTTGTATCTTCATCCAATTAGACATGCACATGGACATCTTAAGTGGAGATTAGATAGAGAGGACCATCAAAAGATATTGTAAATTATTGAAGAGCAAGTTGAACCAATGGATGTGATATGAAAATCATGGGTAAAAACCATCACTTTATGTGCTCACAAGACTCAAGCACTATGGAAAAATATTTCCTTAAAGGTAGATACTTGATGTGTTAGGTCCACTAGATTACATGTGCCTAATATAGCTCACTTTGATAACAATGAATTCATTGAATAAATTTCATTTAATATTATCTTAAATGGTTCTTAATTTTTTTGAATTCATGTTAGATCTCCATTTTCTATTTTTTATCATTTCACTATAGCAATCTAGATTTGTTAAGTTGTAATCATGCATGTGGTCCATATAAATGAATTTAAGTTAAATTATTTCATGCTACATACATACAATCTCGTTATAAGCTATATATGATATAAGATTATCTTATAGGCACTCTTTAAGTTAGATTCCATAGGAGATCCACTTGTTAGAAGAAATAATTTCTAGAATAAGTCTTTCAAGTGTACCTTAAAGACCTTTACTAGATTTAAATAAACTCTCTTTTAATGATTCAATAACTTGCATTTAATTTTACTTAAAACAGTTCTTAGATTTTAAATATAATTCACGTGATCTACTATGGTGAACTATTTTTTCTTAGATTTCAAATTGTGGTAAGTGATTTGTTATAAAATATATTCTTGAATGGATTCAAGAGAAGCTATTTTAGTTTGCACATGCATAGTTGGGAGCATCTTATTTTTTTTAATAAAGATTTTTATTATTATATTACATAATTTTTTATTTTTGGAGCATCTAAGAGTTGTAACTTGTAAATTGGATTAACAAATATTTTTAATTTTATTTATATCTACATGTTTTATTTGTCAATTACTTTTATTTATATACATTTTTTATTCAATATGATTTAAGTAATTACAATGTTGTAATATACCAAATAATAAATGGTTATAAAATATAACTTTTCAATTTATATTAGATTAAATATAATTTTTTTGTCACATCCAAACATGTATTGTTTTATATAACAAGATGATTTTCCCCTAATCATATTCCTTGATTTCCTAGAGCTGAAGTTTATGTTGTAATTTAGGTATTTTGTTAGATATCAACCTTCCTCATGTCCTAATTCTAGTAACTTTAAACTAGATATGGACATGCACACATGGTTTTATTTTTTTGAGGTTTTAGGATGTTTTCTTAGTTCTTTTGAGAATTACTTGAATACATATTGCCTCTCTAATTTAGATGGTGCTTTTGAATATTACTTGAATATATCAACATTGATCTAAATGTTAAATTATAGAGATGAAATGCTACATGGTAGTTTTGTGACAATGTGATTACCATATAAAAATATTATATTTTCAATCTAAAAATATCAAATTTGTGATGTAACACCCGTCGTGCAAACCCCAAAGGACAAAACAATGCACTTTTTTTTTTCTCTTTTTTTTAATAATACAAAGTAAACATGTAATGAAAGATTAACACATATTTACATTGCACATTAACATCGTAACATCAAGTCCTCTGGGGCACACGAGGTCACATCACATAAACAAACTCATAAGGAAAAGATAAAAGATAAAACTAAATAACATAACTAAACTAACAACCATCATAACCATTACAATATCCATTTTCAAAAGATAACATACACATATCCATAAGCATACGTATAATTACATCACGTGATAAAACCATAATAAAACTCATAAAATGAATGGTTACAAAGGTGCATAATTAATACATCATCATTTAATACATTACATGTTCTCAATAAATGAATACAATGAACTCTCCCATACATGTGGGATAAATACATAGTACAAATAATGTCTAAATTACAAAATGAATATTAGGTACAAGCTCCATCTGAAGAACACTGTGAAGAACGAATGTTGATGGGGAACCCAACGGGTGCAGAGCACATTCCACCCAACCACGTGGGTTTAGAAAAACCCACCCCCTGTGCTCAGAGGTGACAAGGAAGTAACCACGACCATGAAAGCCATAAGACTAACTCCAATAAAGAATACATAGATCATAATCGAAAATAACAAGGATCCACTCATAATAGCCAAAGAGCCATAAAAAATATTATAAATACACCAAGGCAATAACCATTAACCACATGCCAAGTAAACCAAAGAAACAATCATAATACACTTCCAGAGGTAACCAAGAAAGCAAAGCACAAGGGCAACTAATGGAGAGTGTCATCGCATAGCCTACATGGGTTATCCTGGCCCTTCCTCCAACATGAGGCGTCGGCCCCATCTATGGTTATCCTGGCCCTTCCTCCTACTTGAGGCGCCAACCCCATAGGGTGACTCATGCGGAGCCGTTAACCTCTCTTGAGGATGAGGTTACGAATTTTCCGACCACGGCCTTCTCAGTCTACCATTAGTCTATGATAGCCCTAATGACTAGACGAGGCATCCAATATTATCTTATATGTTTTATTACTACCCAACCCCCTAAGTTCTATTATTAGGTTTTCACTTGTTAATCTACTCTTGTGTGAGTTATCCTGAGCCCTTCCTCCTTTTGAGGCGCCGACCCCCACGAAGAGCCACTCTCCTTGAGACCCCAAACATAACCAAATCAAAGCAAGGATTGTACCATAAAGAATAAAGCAATAAGTCTCAACAGATGGCATGCAAGGCATTACCCATCTCACTAAAAATACACAAAAGTGTCTCAACAAGACTTTGTACAACCCTTCCAAAATAAAGATACCAAAATCTTGCTACATCAAGAGCACATAAAGATGAGGATAAAAATCCAACAATAAAAATCACACCTCTGGAATTCTAAGGACCACAACATCGATAATCGGGTTTCTAAACCAAACTGGGTTCCTATGACAATAATACTAAAACAATAAAATAACAATAAAGAGAAATAGTCAAACCAATTTTAATAGATTCCATGATTTGATTTATTTCATTCACAATTAAACAATGAGATTTATTTTCCAATTCAATAATCATCACAGCCATAAATTTAAATTTCAAAACATAAAACAATATAACGTTGTGCTTAAATTTATTTTCTATATATATATTTTAATATATATATATATAAAAATAAATATAACATTCAGCTTATTTTAATTAATCTGTCAAATTCTTTTTAAAACAATACATTTTAGTTTGTGTATCAACTCATACCCATGCTAGTATAAATATTCTAAAATATATATATATATAAATAAATATTCTAATATATATATATATATAAATATAAATAAATATATATATATATATATATATATATATATAAAAGTATATAATTAAAATTAATAAACAAATTAATAACTAAAAAAAACTCAAGTCGCAATCCTACCATACGCGGACTACGCACGATAGTCCTATGGCTGTTGTACACAGCAGTCCGTATGGACTGTTGTGGGTAGCCCGCACGGCCCACAGGGAGAGGGGTGGGTACGTCCCAACTATCCCCCCATGACCCCCCAATAAACTATAATTTTTTTTGTTTTATTTTTATTTTTTAAAATTTACCTTAAACAAAAATGCCAACCAAGTACTAGTTTGGCTCGAAAATCTAGAATCTTCGAACAAAGTTTCATTTATATATATAAAAAATATAAATATAAATATAAATATATATGTTTATATACATATATTTATATATATATATATATATTCATCACGAACATATTCTGTAAGGAAAATTGATAATATTTTCCAAGGTTTATATATATATGTATATACTTCAAAGGTATATATATATATATATATATATATGAGTATATATTCAAAAACTCATTTGTTTAAGAGGGGAAGAAATTTTCATATCAAAACACAGAAATATTGGACATTTTCATAATCCAAGAAAATTGTCTTTCATTTGTTTGCTACCCAGAAGAATTTCAAAACCTCATAAGAATTCTTTTCTTTCATAGAAAACATATTTATTTATTTATTTGTTTTTCTTTTGAATCAAAAACTAAAGAATAAGAAAATGGAACCTGGAGTCCTGCGCCTGTTGGAAATTTGATGAAGCGTTGCTTGATCCAAGTAGCCTTTTCGAAGAGCTCTCGTTCCTTCCTTCAGAACTTCTCCTCCAGATTTCCTTGCTCCAATTTTCTAATCTAAAAATTTAATTCAGAAGAATTTCTCTTCCAGAACAATGAAAAGCTAAAATAATTTACTACAGAAGAAGAACAAGGGAAAATCCCATTCCCAAAACTCAATATTTTTTGTAACTTCTGTCAATTTTCCCGTGAATGAAAAATCTCACAAATTTGCTATTAAATAAAATATATCTCTTCATTTTTCAAAAGCTCCAAAAATAAAAAATTAAAAGAAATTTTCTAATTTGATTCTCAGCTTTATAGCCAAAACTCAACACTCATTGGTCTTTTTCATCTTTTCTTTCTTTTTTTAAATTTTTTTTTTTCTATTTAACAACACTTTTCTTTTTAATTCCAATTTTGCAAGCTTTACTTGTAGTTTACACAATTTAATATCTTTAATTAATTTATTCCATAATTATCCTCAACATGCTTATTTAATTAAATTATCAAAATACTAATTTTAAATAATTTAATTTACACTTTTAAATAAATCACATGACTTTTAATATATTTTTTTTATACTTTAATACAAATTATTCCAACACTATTATAAACATTTATTAACATCATTTAATTATATAAATAACATCATACAAAATACCAACATGAAATAAATACCAAAAGTACATTCACACTAACTACTATAATAAATTGCAAAAATGACAAAAGTCAAAGATGCACAATATTGGAGTTGAGAAATGATATTATAATTTGATAGATGACGGCGTTTCGGTCTGCAACTGCAAGGTGCCGAGCTAAGGCATTTGAGCCCTAGCTTGTGTTTTCTTTCTCTATCTATGCGAAGGTTGGGGTGGGTGTCTGCTTCATTTTTTGGGGAGGTTAATCTTTTTGTTGCGACTGTTCTTTGGTGCTTCGGCCTAGTTGTGTTTGGCAGTTTTTCCTATGTGGAGGGCTTTGTCTGGCCCTCTTTTTTCCTTTGTGGTTGGGCTATTGTGCTGGTGTGGGGGTCTATTGTTGTGGGTTGTGTGTGGTGCTAGGTTGAGTGTGGGTTTGGCGGTGGGTGTTGCAGGTGAGGGTCTCCTCTGATTTATTGTTTCTGGGGCCGACTCTTTCCTATGCATGTCCATCCTGGGCCTTTTGGCAGCTATGTCTTAGGGTGATCCATCTAGGGCTTCGCTCGACATGGATTTTCATGCTGCGGTGGGCTTGAAATTGCTGAGCCAAGGAGCAAGGGTTTTTTATAACACCCTCTTCTCTCCAAATACGGGGTCTATGAAATCGAATTTGTCTGGTGGATCTCGGATCTCAAAGATTAATGGCTGCCTTGAACGCTACAAAGAGAGACCTAAATTGGTGATTCCGATTGAGATGATTGCTGAGGATATTGAATATTATTCAAAGCATTCTCTGTACTGCAAATTTTTGGGAATGAGAGTGTCTCTACAATTTTTGGAAACTTGGGCTTGGAGGACTTGGGAGCCAAAGGGTGAAATGGAGGTCACACTGCTTGTAAATAATTTTTTCATGGTCACATTTATTTGCTTGGCTGATCACAATAGGATTTTTGAGGGGGGGGGGGCTATTTTCACAACCAGGTTGGGTTGTTCGTCAAGCCATGGCATACAGGCTTTAATCCGTCTGAGGAGCTTCCGAATCGTGTTTTGGTGTGGGTTTGATTGCCTAGATTTCCAATTGAATGTTGTCATGAGGATGTTCTGCACATGCTTGCTTTGATGCTTAGGAAGCCGGTGGGGTCTTCGACACAAACCCTAGGTAAGAAAGTAATGACTTTTGCTTGAATTTGTGTGGAAATTGATTTGAGTAGGCCTTTTCCAGATGCTTTGGATATGTGTGCGGGTTCCCATTCTTGGGTGCAACAATTGGATTACGAGACCCTTCCTTTTCAATGTCACCTCTGTCATGAATATGGTCACCTACAGCGTAGATGCCCGAAGACTAAGCCTGTGGTGCCTCAACCTCCACCTCCTCCTCGTAACACCCCTCATGCTGATAAGGGGAAGAATCCTATTTTTATTGAGGGGGTGGATGCTGAGGGTTATATTCTAGTTAAGGCTCGTAACCGAAATAGAGGTCAAAAGAGGACTTTGATGGAGAGACAAGATGAGGATACTTTTAATAGGGTTGAGGTCCTAGATGATTTGGGTCAACAGGAAGTTAATCCAGGGTTAATAAGTGTGGATCAGGGTGTGGTGGGTTCTGGCTTGGAGGGTCACACTTCCATTACTCCTCCTGCTCCATAGGACGAGTCTGCCATGCCTATGGTCATTGATTTGCAGGTTGGGGCTCAGGTGATGTCGGGTCCAAATGTTGAGTTGGGACAGGGGGATGGAAGCACTTCTTTTCCTGCGCAGAATGTTGGATTGGATGTGGCTAAGAGTAGCAAGCCTTCTCCTCAACTGGGCCTTTTGCAAAAGGATGGCAAGAAGGGGGGGTCAAAGAAAAACACTAAACTTGGTAGGAATAAAGATTTGGAAAAGATTAAGATGATGGGGGAGACCTTGGTGGAGTCAAGTTCTGTCAAGACCTTGGATTCCCATTTTTTGACTCCTTTGAAATGATCGTTATCTCATGGAATGTAAGGGGCTTGAACAGTGGCCCTAGACAAAAAGTTGTTCATGAGTTGGGAAAAAGTCATTCTCCTGATCTTTTTCTTTAGGAGACCAAGTTATCTATTGAGTGCATGATGGGTTTAGTGCCTAAGTTGTGGAAGAATGGTGAGTGCCAGTGTATTGGGGCTCAGGGATCCTCGGGGGGTGTGGCTTGTTTTTGGAACCCTCAGAAGATTCAGCCTTTGTGGTGGTTATCCTTCAAGTCCTCTTTATCCATGGTTGCTTTGTGTCCTGAGTCGGGGGATTCTATTCTTTTCTCCAATGTTTATGCACTTGTTGAGTTCCAGGGTAAACTTCTTTTATGGACAAATATTTGTCTTGTTCGTAGCCTATTTCCCTATCAACCATGGATCATTGCAGGTGACTTTAATGCTATTACTGAATTAGTTGAGAAACGGGGTGGTATTGCAAGACTAGAGCCCTCTGCGTTGTTGTTTCAGGACAATATATTGGCTCTCAATCTTGTTGATATCAAGCCTAGCAATGGTCAGTTTACTTGGAACAACAGAAGGGTGGGTGACAGTTGCATTGTTGAACATCTAGATCGTTTCATAGTCTCCTACTTTTGGGTCGGGGGAATGTGGTCTTCTAGTTCTGAGATATTAGATTGGAGAGGTTCATATCACTGGCCTATAAAGCTAGTTATCTCTTCTGCTCGGGTGCCTCAGACGTCGACCTTCAAATTCCAGCTAATGTGGTTGCGGGACCCTGACCTTCATGGTTGTGTTACTGAATGGTGGAGGTATGGTAGACCTGCTTATGGTACTGCAATGTATATTTTTGCTAAGCTCCTTCAATATGTCAAGTATCAGCTTAAACGGTGGAACTGACAATGCTTTGGAAACATTTACCATGTGAAGCTTGCTGTACAGGCTGAGTTGGATGGTATTACTAGGTTGATTAGGGAGGATGGGGTGTCTGAGGATTTTTTGAGGGATGAGGCTAGGGCATTGAAAGCTCTGGAGGAGTGGGAGCTGAGGGAGGAATTCTACTATAAATAGAAAGCCCAGATTGAATGGCTTCAGGAGGGAGACAAGAATACTACCTTCTTCTTCAATTTGGTGAAGGCCAACCGTCATGGTAACTCTATTTCGGCACTGGTTACTGACAGAGGAGAGGTTCTTTCTTCTACTTAGGATATCTCGAATGAAGTTGTGCAGTATTTTGCTTTTTTATTTAAGGAGGACTCGCAGGGGAACTCGGTTGAAGAGGCTCAAGTCCTCTCTTGTATTCCTTCTTTGGTATCTTGGGAGATGAAGGAGCATCTTATGAGTGATATTTCGCTGGAGGAGCTGGAGAAGACTATTTTCTAGATGAAGAAGGGTAAAGCTCCTGGTCTGGATGGATTCCCGATTGAGTTCTTCCAAAAATTTTGAGAGATTATCAAGTTGGATTTATTGGCAGTCATTCAAGAGTCTCAAAAGAATAAGAAAATGCTTTGGGCCCTAAATTCTACCTTCCTTGCTCTTATCCCCAAGGGTGATGGGGCAAATTGGTTAAGTCAAATTTGCCCCATTTCTCTCTGTAATGTTATTTATAAAATTATCTCTAAGTTGATTGCTGATAGGTTAAAAAAGTGGCTTACGTTGCTGATTTCTAAGGAACAAAGTGGTTTTGTGGCGGGCCATCAGATTTTGGATGGGGTGGTTATTGCTACAGAGACTATTCATTCTATGGCCAATTCCAAAGATAAGGCTATGTTCATCAAGTTGGACATGGCTAAGGCTTATGACAGAGTCCGATGGTCCTTCCTTTGAAAAGTTCTAGGGGCCTTTGGTTTTGAGGAGGAGTGGATTCACTGGGTTATGAGTTGTGTGACTTCGGTTTCTTTCTCTGTTCTAATTAATGGGGAGCACTTTGAAATCTTTGGTGCTTCTCGGGGTTTACGGCAGGGTGACCCCCTCTCTCCTTGTTTCTTCTTTTGGTGGAAGGTTTGGGACGATTGATAAAAAGGAATGTGGAGGGGGGTTTCATTCAGGGATGGCGATGGGGAGGTGGCTTACCAGTGCAATCTCACTTACAGTTTGTGGATGACATTGCTTTGATGGGAATGGCTACTATTAGGGAGGCTTCAAACATGCACAAGGTGTTGGATGCTTATCTTGCTGCTTCGGGCCAGTTAATTAATGAGGGCAAGTCTTCCATCTTTTTCTTCAATACTCCAAACTCCATTCAGAGGAGAATTGCTCATATCCTTAGATTTCAGATTGGGGCTCTCCTACTGACCTACCTTGGGATTCCTATTTCAGTTGGTAGGCAGTATAGGGATTCTTGGCAAGCTATTCTGGACAAATTTCATGTAAAATTCACTCATTGGACCCTTCGCCTGTCTTTTGCGGGTCAGGTTCAGTTGCTCAAATCTATGGTTCATGCTCTCCCTCTTTATAGGTGTATGATTTAGGTGGCTCCGATGGGTTTTGTTAGGGATCTTGATTCCTTAGCAAGAAAATTCTTATGGGTTGGTAGTTTATTGTCTTCCAAGTGGAGCCTTATTTGATGGGATGTTGTTTGTAGCCCAAAACATTTTGGTGGTCTTCGGTTAAGGCAGTCACTGCTGTCTGGTACAACTTTGGCTGCTAAATTGTATTGGCATTGGTGTGTGGAATAGGACTGGGTGTGGGCCAGGATTATGACTTAGAAGTACTTTCCAGGGATTCCTCAGAGTGATATCCCTCATTATAGCTTGACGAGGATCTATGATTTTGAATACTCTCAAGAAAGGGGTTGCACTCATTAAGGATGGCTTATTCTGGATTTGCAAGAGTGGGTCAGAGGCCCATTTTTGGCATGACTCTTGGGATGGTCACCCTCCCATTGTTTCTCAGTATCCTCATTTGCTGAATTTGTGCCAGAGGTTCTGTGAAGTTGGATGGGTGAGGGTGTGCGACTTTAAGTCTCTTTCTTTTCAAGGGAAATTGGTGGAGGCGAGATGGAAGAATCTTGAGGAAGGGCCTATTGTTGGTATGGAAGAGGAGTGTGCTGAGCTTTATTACATTCTTTCTTGTTGAAGCTATAGCTCCCTCGTGGATGAGGATGTGTTGGCTTGGTTTCCTAACCCCAAGGGTGCTTACACCGTTTCTTCTGGGTATCAGGAGTTGCTTTCCTAGCAGGTTGAGGGGGTGGAGGTTCATTGGTGGAAGAAAGTTTGGAATAAGTTTTCTTGGCCAAAGTGTAATTATTTTATTTGGACTTTGGCTTGGAATAGGTGTTTGACTTGGGATAATATCCGGAAGAGAGGTTTTTCGGGCCCATGTAGGTGTGTTCTTTGCGGGTGTGGGGAGGAGGACTCTCCCCACCTGTTCTTCTATTGTTCCTTCACCTTACAGCTCTGGAATTTTTAGTGGGATATTTGGAAAATACCCTACATTCATGCCTCCTCCCTGGTGGATTTTTGGGTTAGTCTGGGGAGGCCCCCCTCCTCGGCCTCTTTCTTGCAGGATGTTTGGTATATTGGTCCCATCTTTCTGCTTTGGCAAGTTTAGTTGGAAAGGAATCAGAGAATCTTTTGAGGTGAAAACTTGGGGATTCAACAGGTTTGGTTTAATATTGTGGGAATGATCCAAGAGATGGTTGAAGCTAAAGGTGAGATTGTGCTGCCTTTGGAGAAAGGAGATGTTGAGATGGTTGATTGGTTGGGCATTTAGGGGCTATCTTTAGCATCTGCTTGAGTTAGGAGAGGAAGGCGTGTGATGCAGAAAGTTCAAAGGGTGGGGGGTTGGTTGCCCCCTCTGGCTAGCTTTCTGAAGATTAATACGGATGGCTCTTCTAGGGGAAATCCTGGACCTGCTAGGATTGGTGGGGTTGGTAGGGATTCTTCAAGATCGGTGGCTTTTCTTTTTTCTGCTAATGAAGGGATATAGACTGTCAATAGGATGGAAGGCTTGGCTATCCTCTACGCCTTGAAGCGGGCATATGCTTTAGGGTGGCGTAAGGCTATTTGTGAGTCTGATTCTCAAGTCTTGGTCAATTTACTTCATGAAAAGAATATTTTTTATGTTAGCTGGTAGTTGGCTATGATGGTGCAACAGATATTACAGGTTAGCTCTTTGATGGAGTCGGTGTCTTTTGTCCATATTCCAAGGGAATGGAATAGGGCAGCTGATTGTCTGGCCAAATGGGCATTAGAGAATATAGATGGTGGGAAGATCGATGGTGGGAGCATGTTTCCTGTGAGTTATGTTAGGACTTGGAGAGGATTCTTGCTGAGGATGGGAATGGTATTAGGGAAGGGTGAATTTGTTCCTGGATTTTCTAGTGGTTTTTGTTGGCTCCTGGGGCTTTGGCCCTTTGCTGTTATGTAATGCTTTGTTCTAATTCTCAATAAAGTTTTTACCCCTTTTTTTTTAAAAAAAAAAGACGCACGATACCACAAAACATAAGACGGTTTGACAAACATGGGACGCGGTGACTTCCTTGTCATCTCTATTTCAACATCATGCCCGTTGGGTTAAATTGATGCTCGCCCTGTCCTGCCAAAGCAGGTGGAATCGAGACTCTGTACCTGCAATTCCTACATAGAAACAAGATCATGTACATGTATATATATAATCAAAACATCACATTGTGAGAAGGAATTGCAGCGTAACAGGGCACTCATAAATGAGTGGTGCTACACTATCCTTTCACTAAAATTATACTAACAATTACAACATTAAATGTAAAGTAACATTGCTAAACTAAACTAATCACATCATATCATCATAGAATGATTAATAATCCACTACATCATAATATACTACTGAAATCAAATTAAACATCTCCAAACCAAACGTAACCATAATGTCATATAAAATATCCATGTCATCAAATGAAGTAGCATAAACCTCAATCAATCTAAACTATCCAATCCACCAATCCAAACAATAAGTAATAACTATCACAGTCTCAAGTATCAAGCAAAAAGCATAGAAAGATAACAAGTCCAAACAACAACATGAGGGGTATTACATCCTCCTCCCCATAAATTTGGCTTACTCCTGGAAGCTAGTAAACAGGTAAGGATAGGATTCCTTGATATGGGAGGCATCCTCCCATGTCGCCAAGATCTCAACATTAGGTCAACGTCGGACCCTCTTGAGCTCACCTGCAAGCTCCTAAGTCAGTTCCTCATCCTCTACCAGAAGCCTCTACACCTACACCCTGGTGCCCAGCCTGGCGGTCATCAACCATGGAAAACACTCTATGTGACCTGCCCGCATCACCCATCATCAACTCTGAAGAGGTTGGTCTCTAATTAAATCCTGAGGTGCTCTTTTGTGGACACAATCTAGCGATATGTCCTTGTTGCCCACATGAGTAGTAACCAGTACCTTGGCCAAATCCTCTACCCTTAGATGGAGCATTTGACTACTGAAAGCTTCCTCGACTCGACATTGACTAAAACCTAGGTGTAGGCTACTCAAAACACTCCTGACGAGCTCGGTTCCGATCCCTACGAAACTAAGAATTTCCACCCTTTTGAGAACAAGAGTTCTCAAGTTTCGACTGGGGGTGTTGTTGCTGGTCACCCTTAGTGGGTGCTTGATGGCCTTTAGAGGACCCCGCAGCTTGAGGTTGTCCAACTTTGGAGCCAAAACCTGATGCTGGGGCACTGTCGATCTGAACTCCAGTGTGTCCTCCCAATGCCATTGCAAAATTTTCTTCGACCAGACGAGCCTTTTCAATCGCAATTTCCATCGTCTTTGGTTTGAAGACACACACCACCACTAATTTGGGCATTTAAGCCCTGAACAAAATGTTGCACTAACATCCCTTCATCATGGCTGATCCCTGCATACTGCTTCAATTCATAGAAGCGCCACTCATACTGTTCCACGAACATCGACATCTGCCTAAAGTCATGAAACTCATCTGCCCTTCGTTGCCTCCAATGATTTAAAAGGAAGCGAACCCTAAACCTATCCAGAAATAATTCCCATGTAACCATGCTAATATCCAGATGTAACTTTTTCTCTTCCAGTCGCCACCAAGTGGATGCGAAACATCGCAGATGCATGACTGTGCACCAAGCTTTGGTATTGCTACCATAAGGGTGCATCACGAAGCATCAATCCAAATCAATTAACCATGTTTTTTCTTCCAGACCTCCTCCAAAACCATCGAATGTAGGCAGGTGTGCCCTCATCAAATCCCTCATATGACCAGCTATCACTGCATCCTGATCTGTAGTTATTTCCCTCCGCCTCGGCAACCTTTCCCTTTCTCTCTCAACCTGTTGCTCCTCCTCTGGCCTGGGTCCCAACCGATCAAGAATCTCTCCTAGAATGTGCTGCAACTATCCATCCAAACTAGGTTGTTCTGGATTCTGGCCACTGCCAAATGGATTACTTTGAAGACTCTGTTGTTCTTCATGCTCAGAACCATGGGAGCTAGGAGTTGAAGGACTTTTCCAGTTTTCTCTACGACCAGCACCACGACCTCTTCCTTGGCCACGTCCTCTACCTCGAGGCATATTTCTGCACAAGATAAAGGTACAAGTGAGCTCAAGAGTCAGACGCAAAAGTTAACTAATGTACTTATCTACCCAGAGACCCCAACATTTGCAAACCTGGCTTTGATACCAAGTTGTAACGCTTGTCATGCAAACTCCAAAGGAAAAAACAATGCACACATTTTTATTTTTTTTAATAATACAAAGTAAACATGTAAGGAAACATTAACACATATTTACATTGCACATTAACATTGTAACGTCAAGTCCTCTGAGGAATGCGAGGTCACATCGCATAAACAAACTCATAATGAAAAGATAAAAGATAAAGCTAAATAACATAACTAAACTAACAACCATCATAACCATTACAATATCCATTTTCAAAAGATAACATACATATATCCATAAGCATAAGTATAATTTTACATCATGTGATACAACCATAATAAAACTCATAAAATGAATGGTTACAAAGGGGAATAATTAATACATCATCATTTAATACATTACATGTTCTCAATAAATGAATACAATGAACTCTCCCATACATGTGGGATAAATACATAGTACAAATAATGTCTGAATTACAAAATGAATATCAGGTACAAGCTCCATCTGAAGAACACTGTGAAGAACGAACGTTGATGGGGAACCCAACGGGTGCAGAGCACGTTCCACCAAACCACGTGGGTTTAGAAAAACCCACTCCCCGTACTTAGAGGTGACAAGGAAGTAACCACGACCATGAAAGCCATAAGACTAACTCCAATAAAGAATTCATAGATCATAAACAACAATAACAAGGATCCACTCATAATAGCCAAAGAGCCATAAAACATATTATAAATACACCAAGGCAATAACCATTAACCACATGCCAAGTAAACCAAAGAAACAATCATAATACACTTCCAGAGGTAACCAAGAAAGCAAAGCACAAGGGCAACTAATGGAGAGTGTTATCACATAGCCTACATGGGTTATCCTGGCCCTTCCTCCAACATGAGGCGTCGGCCCCCATCTATGGTTATCCTGGCCCTTCCTCCTATTTGAGGCATCGGCCCCATAGGGTGACTCATGCAAAGCCATTAACCTCTCCTAAGGACGAGGTTACGAATTTTTTGACCACGGCCTTCTCAATCTACCATTAGTATGTGATAGCCCTAATGACTAGATGAGGTATCCAAGATTATCTTATATGTTTTATTACTACCCAACCCCCTAAGTTCTATTATTAGGATTTCACTTGTTAATCTACTCTTATGTGGGTTATCCTGAGCCCTTCCTCCTTTTGAGGCGTCGGCTCCCACGAAGAGCCACTCTCCCTGAGACCCCAAACATAACCAAATCAAAGCAAGGATTGTACCATAAAGAATAAAGCAATAAGTCTCAACAGATGACATGCGAGGCATTACCCATCTCACTAAAAATACACAAAAGTGTCTCAACAAAACTTCGTACAACCCTTCCAGAATAAAGATACCAAAATCTTGCTACATCAAGAGCACATAAAGATGAGGATATAAACATCCAACAATAAAAAATTACACCTCTGGAATTCTAAGGACCACAACATCGATAATCGGGTTTCTAAACCAAACTGGGTTCCTACGACAATAATACTAAAACAATAAAATAACAATAAAGAGAAATAGTCAAACCAATTTTACTAGATTCCACGATTTGATTTATTTCATTCACAATTAAACAATGAGATTTATTTTCCAATTCAATAATCATCACAGCCATAAATTTAAATTTCAAAACATAAAATAATATAACGTTGTGCTTATTTATTTTCTATATATATATAAATATAACATTCAGCTTATTTTTAATTAATCTGTCAAATTCTTTTTAAAACAATGCATTCTGGTAAGTGTATCAACTCATACCCATGCTAGTATAAATATTCTAAAATATATATATATATAAATAAATATAAATAAATATATATTTATATATATGTATATATATATATAATTGAAATTAATAAACAAATTAATAACTTAAAAAAACTCAAGTTGTAGTCCTGTCGTACGTGGACTGCGCACGACAGTCCTACGGCTGATGTCTGTAGCAGTCCATACATACTGTTGCGCAATAAAGACTGCTGCCCACAAGGAGAGGGGTGGGTACGGCCTAACCGTCCCCCCTGACCCCCCAATAAACTATAATTTTTTTTGTTTTATTTATTTTTTTAAAAATTACCTTAAACAAAAATGCTGACCAAGTACTGGTTCGGCTCAGAAATCTAGAATCTTTGAACACAATTTCATTTATATATAAAAAATATATAAATATAAATATATTTATATATATATATTCATCACAAACATATTCTGTAAGGAAAATTGATAATATTTTCCAAGGTTTATATATATGTATCATATATATATATATATGTATATGTATGTATATACTTCAAAGGTATATATATATATATGAGTATATATTCAAAAACTCATTTGTTTAAGAGGGGAAGAAATTTTCATATCAAAACACATAAATATTGGACATTTTCAAAATCCAAGAAAATTTTCTTTCATTTGTTTGCTACCCAGAAGAATTTCAAAACCCCATAAGAATTCTTTTCTTTCACAGAAAACATATTTATTTTTTTATTTTTTTATTTTTTTTCTTTTGAATCAAAAACTAAAGAATAAGAAAATGGAACCTAGCATCTTGCACCTGTTGGAAATTTGATGAAGCTTTGCTTGATCCAAGTAGCCTTTTCGAAGAGCTCTTGTTCCTTCCTTCAGAACTTCTCCTCCAGATTTCCTTGCTCCAATTTTCTAATCTAAAAATATATTTCAGAAGAATTTCTCTACCAGAACAATGAAAAGCTAAAATAATTTACTACAGAAGAAGAACAAGGGAAAATCCCATTCCCAAAACTCAATATTTTTTGTAACTTCTGTCAATTTTTCCGTGAATGAAAAATCTCATAAATTTGCTATTAAATAAAATATATCTCTTCCTTTTTCGAAAGCTCCAAAAATAAAAATTAAAAGAAATTTTCTAATTTTATTCTCAGCTTTACAACCAAAACTCAACACTCATTGGTCTTTTTCATCTTTTCTTTCTTTTTTTTTTCTTTTTTTTTCTATTTAACAACACTTTTCTTTTTAATTCTGATTTTACAAGCTTTACTTGTAGTTTACACAATTTAATATCTTTAATTAATTTATTCCATAATTATCCTCAACATGCTTATTTAATTAAATTATCAAAATACTAATTTTAAATAATTTAATTTACACTTTGAAATAAATCACATGACTTTTAATATAAGACTTTTATATTTTAATACAAATTATTCCAACACTATTATAAACATTTATTAACATCATTTAATTATATAAATAACATCATACAAAATACCAACGTGAAATAAATACCAAAAGTACATTCACACTAACCACTATAATAAATTGCAAAAATGACAAAAGTCAAAGACGCACAATACCACAAAACATAAGACGGTTTGACAAACATGGGATGAGGTGACTTCCTTGTCATCTCTGTTTCAACATCATGCTCGTTGGGTTAAATTGTTGCTTGCCTTGTCCTGTCGAAGCAGGTGGAATCAAGACTCTATGCTTGCAATTCCTGCATAGAAACAAGATTGTGTACATGTATATATATATAATCAAAACATCACATTGTGAGAAGGAATTGTAGCATAACAGGGCACTCATAAACAAGTGGTGCTACACTATCCTTTCACTAAAATTATACTAACAATTACAACATTAAATGTAAAGTAACATTGCTAAAATAAACTGATCACATCATATCATCATAGAATGATTAATAATCCACTACATCATAATATACTACTGAAATCAAATTAAACATCTCCAAACCAAATGTAACCATAATGTCATATAAAATATCCATGTCATCAAATGAGGTAGCATAAATCTCAATCAATCTAAACTATCCAATCCACCAATCCAAACAATAAGTAATAACTATCACAGTCTCAAGTATCAAGCAAAAAGCATAGAAAGATAACAAGTCCAAACAACAACATGAGGGGTATTACATGTGACAATTATTTATATAAAACTATTTTTTACTAGAATTCTACCCTTTTACTTTATTTTTCAAAATCCATTTTAAAAGTAAAATATTAAGAAAGATCCTATATAATTGGGTCATATTTTTATCACTAGTTTATAACCATTCTAAAGCAAGTATATTTCATTAGTTCTTGATTTTAAGGTAAGAATTGGCACTTCCTTCTAGTGTTGAATATGTTAATGAGGTCAAAATTGTTTAAACTTGGATATCATATTGAAATTGTGTTAATTTGTGAATTTTACAAATAGAGTGAAAATATTTTATTTATGTTGACTCCATAAATTTAAATTTGGGTTCCATTTATAAAGAAAATTTAGCCACATTCATCAATTATATGATAGTTTTAAATAATAGTGGTTTCCATAGTATATGTTGCTAACATGTAATGTATAAAATTTTAACAATATTCTCTAAAAATATTGTCATTTATCATTTACAATTTTAAATTTCTCTATTGTAAGATTGACTATTTTCATGTCATAGATTTAAAAAAAAATTCAAACCAAAGTAAAAAAGGTTTTAGAAGATGCAAATTCATTTTAATGTTTATAAGTTTAATAAACATAATAATTTTTAAACCTTTACATATACACAAAATATGTGCATTGTTTTATAGACCTCATTCTAATAACATCTAGGTATTTTTTATTTTCACACATGGCATCAAAGTAAATTTACAACCCTCATCCCCTAAGCCTTTTTGGTTGCATGCTAGTGAAACAAAAGTAAATACTATATAGTCATGTTGGGTTCTAGAGTATTCCATTAGTTCAAAGAGCTCGAAATATCATCCTTAAAAAATATATTTTAGGAAAATCCCATGACAATGATGTTCTATGAGATCACATTTATTTTCAAGAAAAGTTGTCAAATATTTTTCATAACTTGTTTATGCTTCCACATTTTTCATGTACAACATTCTATTCACTATAAAATAGCTCAAGGCACCACCTAATTCTCTTATTTAATTTCCCTATCAACACTTTACAAAGGTTATAAAATTTGGTGAAGAATTAATGCCTTCATAAAAATTCTTGCCATGTGCCCAAAAATATCACACAAACCATATAAAAATCATGAAGCACCTCCTCATTCTCTTATTTTTCTCCTTCTTTTTGTACATTACATGGTTTGTGAGCCATGTGAATTGCCAAAACATAATATCTTCAATTTTCATTTATTCACAAGCATTTCTAATGGCTCACAAACCATGAGAAATTCTAATGCACTCAAGGCATGATTCCTCTGTATTTTTGGGCCAAGGAAAAGGTTAAGAACCTTAACATGAATTTGAAAAACAAAAAAAATTAACCTTAAAAAAATGACATTGAGATTCTCAAGCTAAAATGAAAGGTGAAGAGAGGCAAAACAAGACGTACATGATTTTCCCAATAACAATATGAGAATCCTAGCATCTGTTAAACAATAGAAATTCAAGTACAAATATTTACTCTATAGCATAATAAGATTTGCAAGAAATATATTATTATGCACAATTCCATTACACCTAGCATAACTAAAAAATGATAAAAATCATAAATATATGTTTCCTTGCTCTATCACTTATAAATTAAAATGCTATATTTCATTTCAAATTTAAATATAAAATAATTAATAATGTTCTTATATATGAAAACTCAATTCCTCACCAACAAGCAACCCCTTCCTACTTTTTAGGTTGAGGCTTATGTTTTAAGATTAATGGTAGTGGAATAGTATTGTGTTGATAAGTGTGAAGCATAATCATTTTTTATTTTCGGCTTTTAGATGTTTTTGGATTCAGATGTGTCTGTGCTCAAAGTAAAGTTGTTCAAAAAGGTGCACAATGTGCCACATGGTGGTTGTGTGACTTTCATTTATCGTCTTCCTTTCAGGAGAGAGTCGAGACACATGTCTACTCGACAAAGATTTTCTCAAGGACGATTTTCATAAATTTGATAATCCCTGCCTACTTGACACGTCATCTTTTTGCTGTGGGCAGTTTACGCTTTTATGAAGCAATCTCTTTGGAGTGTTTCAAAGCTTGCTAGGTCCTTTTAATTTTTCGAGATGGAAGCTTTGAGTCAGTGTTTTCAAGCCACGTGATTGGTCAACTAGAATTTTTCTAGGCTATTTTCGAGGATTTGATCATTTTCCAAATAACGATCTTTGCTAAATATCTAAAAGGCATTAATGCAGTAGTTGAGAATTGATGAGAAAATATTGCCATGACCTAATTAAAGATCTATGATCAGATCGTGAGCTATCAAATGCCAACATCTGGTAGCAATTACTTCTAGAATGTGGTGGCAATCTTCTCTTTTTTTAGCTATAAATGGGAGGCGACAACAGAAAAGAAAAAGTTTTAGTTTTTCTTGAAAAGTTTCAAGTTTCAGTTTCCTTTTCTGAGGAAAAGTTTCTTTACATTTCTTTAGGCATAGAAGTATTTTCAAAAGTGAAAAGCAGAACACTACTTTTCTTTGGCATGTTATATTGTTATGCTCAAACTATTATGGAATTGGCATTTGACCTCTATTTTAAAGTTCATTTGATATTTAAGCATGAACTTTTTAGAAAAAATCTTTGAGACTATGGATGTTATGGCCTTTATCAAGTTTCTTTCTTTATGCTTTCATTCAGAATGAAACACTGTGTTAAGCTGAATTCAAATAGTTTGAGTAGTTGATTTCCATGTCGTAGGCTTATATGGTAAGATAATAACTTGTGAAAATTGGATTACATTTATGAACTTCTCTATTTTTCTTAAGGGTTGTTGTTTTGTTATATTATGTTGTAATAAGGGAGAGAGTTTATGCAATTTTTGAATGTTTTTCTATTAACCTTAGAAATCTTTATGTTTGATTGGACCTTAATTAACACTACCTACGAGGATATTTGAAAGACTGCACTGTGCTTGTATTTAGCCTTTGTTGTTTGTTCTCTTTCCAAAAATGAAGGGTCATGGCATTTTGTGACTAATATATCATTCATAGGAAAGATTGGGTTTTAAATGTTGTAAAAGCTTTGGCGTATCACCATTTTTATGTTTTATATTTCCTTCTACCCTTTTCTCCAAAACTCAAAGAAGAGCCTACTTTTCTATAAAAATTCTGGAGGTATTCAGTGAGGCACAAATTAGTCCCCCACTCGTTGAATTTCCCATAAGGCTATTAGAGAGGCGCAAGCTTTGATGATCAACAATAAACATGCATGAGGGAAATTAAGAATTATCTTAAGGTATTTTTTGGAAAAAGGTGAAAATCCAAAGTGATTATATTAATATAAAGTGAAAATACATAGGAGCATGTCGATGCCAACATAGATTACACATTATATCTTACAAGGGGACCAAAACCAAATAATTTTTCCCATGAAATCATGCAAAAAAGTAGAAAAGTTGAAACCAAAGCCTAGGCTAAAAAATAAGTAATTCAAGAACACCAAAATAACCAATTGAATAGGATTTCGAGTAGGCCTAGCACTCATACAACACTAGGGAAGGCATAAAAATTTAGAATCTATTGGAAGTCAATAATTTATTCCAAGCTATTAATTTTTTGAGAAAACCACACCCCATGTGTGTTGTAGCTCTATGTTGTGCCAATGGAACCTTGAGAAAGTTACCTAGGAAAGGAATCCATTTGATACTACCAGATACCACATGCACGTACTATGAAGGCCACTACTACAAGACGCCAACCCAAGCCTTGCCAAAGAAATGGTTTCATTCAAGCCCTAAAGATTATGTTTTTTGAACAAAGTAGAGGCCAATTCCTTCACCATTTTCTTTGACTCACCAAGGTCGAGTAACGGGGCCATAAAACCTGAAGTGATGTTTGTATTCACCCCGTAACACTTGGAGGCGCTAATAAAATTATTTCCTAGGACCATCTTCACTTCTTTTAGGTCCCTTCAAGATGGATGTTTTATTATTACTTTAAGGCATTGGTCTAAAATGGCACCATCAAAAGCCATTTGGCGACATGAGCACTTGAGGTGGATAGGGGTGTCCATGCTCAATATGCACATAAGACAATAACTAGAAAAAATATGGGCAAAATAAATGGTTGTAGAACTTTAAATAAGGCAAGATTCTATGGGCACACACATATCTAGTGAGAGGGGAATTAATTCCAAGATCTTACAGTAAATGAAGCACTTTCACAATTGATGAGGCTTTTATTAAATACTTTTGTTTTTTTTTGTGCACACACACTTGAGAAACACTACACAAACAACTTGGTGGTGATGATGAGACCAAAAAATACTTGGCTATTTATTTGGTAATTTATGACCAAAGATTAGTCATACTGAGAGTTTCCCTTTGGTGGTGACATCAGATTAACACAATATCAATGGAAATAAAAGCTTAATAAATGTATATCTCATCAAATCAGGAGTATGTGGGGCCTTAGTTAATGCTTTAATTAATTAAAGCACTTGTGAGACACTTAGCTCAAATCCTTACTACCACGTGTTGAAAAATTAAATTATTTGGTTACATTTGGTAGTGGGGTGAGTGCAGGATCATGGGGGTTCAAAAAGTGGTGATATGACAAATAAGCAGCTGATGACTTTTTCTAACCAAATTTGATTAGCTTTCCAAAAATATAAGATATGCCTTATTTGGAATTAAATAGATAATTATTATTGATTTTCTACATGCATTCTTACTAAAGTCCTGATTGATATGCTTATTGAAAAACATTTATAATTCTTAAACGATTTCATATTTTTTGAATCTGAAAGATGCACCACATTTTATGCTTCACATACTATAGAATAAAAAGAAAAGAAAATTTGAATTTCATAACTTGTTTACCAAGTTATGGTGGTCAGAGAAACAAGTTTTAATATTTTAAAAAAGTTTAATAAAATATTCATAACTAATTATAATTTACTTGCAAAAAAATTACAAAAAAATGTGGCACAACTAAGCATGTGTCTTCTACTTGTATTGAAAGTTTAAAAATAAAAATAAAAAATATTGTACTTAGGTTGGTCAGACATACTCTTGCTTTTTATTTTTTCGTACAGTACTACTACATTGAAATTTCAAATTTTTTCCATTTATAGATTTACTTTTTTCCAAAAAGGGAATAGTATCTTAGAAACTAGATTCAATTTGATACAAATTCTATTCTTACATATTTTTCAAATTATGTTAATAACTTATTCAAATTTTTATTTCAAGTTTCCTAACTCTATTTTTTTGAATTTTCTTTTCCACCTAAGGGCCTAATTTGGATCCCCATGATCTTGTAGTGACCTAGTGACTATATAATTTTTGTAAACCTGTAAGACACCCTAGAAATCGTCACCATATTTTATCTTCATGATGAGCCCAATTGGAACTCCAACCAAACTCCCTTCATTAGTTATATGTTGGCATTAAAACAAAGTCAAAATGCATTGGTCATCACAGATTTAGATCTGCAATGGAGACCGTGTGCAAATGTACCAAACTCCATGCATAATCCTTCCTGAGACTAAAATGACAACTAGCCACTAGCACAATGATTAGCATCCTATGGCCATGGAACTAACCTAATCTTGTACCCAATTGACATTTGGCGTGTATGGAATCAAAGGTCAAATTAAAAAAATTGGAATCACTCTCAGGGTCTTGTAGTGATAGGCATGTGGCAGAATCATGCAATTATTACGCTAGCCTTCATGGATGTATCCCAAAATAAAGAGGAGTAATTTAATCCTCTTAACCTTTTGCATCCTAATTACTAATGTTAGCAGCATGATAGTGAACATTTCCACCTCCTTCAAGGACAAATCATTCCTTGATTACGCTTTTGCAGCATGTTGCAATAATGAATATGAAGCTAGGGAAATGTGATATTGAGACCAAGAAACTTCCCATAAGATGGGAGAATAGCACACAACTTTCCACCACCTCTATCTTGAGGACACTCCTAAAGTTGCACAGGTATGACACATGGCCCAAAGTGGCCATAATGGGTAATGTTTGAATCACCAGCATAGCCAAAATGGGGACCCAACAATATGTTAGTCCTTATGACACTTATCAAACCCTGGGTATAGAGTTGGTCTTTTATGCTTCACTTAGAGGAATGCAACATAGGGAACTAGACATTCACACCGACAGTATGGTCCTCTGCACCTTTAATCCAAAAAAATAGTCAAACAACATTTTGCATCAACACTATGGAGAAAAAATTAACCCGCAACCCTAAAACTGTCGCACCCTTCACATTTTTTGCATATGATTTGCGTAAAATCCTCAATCATGAGAAAACCAGATGAATTAATTTGGAGATTTTTAGTCTCCATTTTGTAAGCATAGTTTTACATCATGTCTATTGTCGAAAATAGCTTCTTTGTAACAATGTGTGATTGTTACAGATGTGAAATCTTCAAGAAGTTTGCAATCCGGTCTTAAGATGTAAGAAATGGCCCAATTGTTTTATTGCCTATTTTTGCATGCATTAATAATGTTTATTCAGTATCCTTCAATGTGAATGTTTTTGAGTTGCATTTTGTGCTCCAACTTTACCCTTACTAGTAGACTATGAGCCTCTGTTATATTATTAGTACCCTTAGGAAGCTTGAAAGACAAGCATTTTAATAGGTCTCCTTTTTCATTACAAATTACACAACCTATACCAAAGATGCTTGGGTTGCCTTTAGATGCTCCATCAATGTTTAGTTTCACACTATTTAGGGATGGAGAAGACCATTTGAATTTTCTTTTGTCAACTTTTTGGACATTAGAGAATGCCCCTTGATTAGGAACCTTGAGGAGGGGCTAGTGTTTTACCATTTCATTTTCCCAACATGAGAGTAAGTTTTGTGGATTTGATTTCTACATGACATTTACCATCACTATTTCAAATATGTTCCTTTCCAATTTACTAAAGAAATTATTCCAATCTAATAATTTTTCTTTTTAAAACATTCTATTACACTCAAGCTAAATATTCCAAATGAGTAGAGTCGTGATCACTACCCTAGTGCTTTGAAAAGTGGACCTTTATTTAGGAATGACCAACTATGAAATAATTCTTGTTACCTAATTTTGGTTCCAGCTCAATTAGGTAGAGCTGAGTTTGTGTTTGCAAATAAAAGATAAAAGGTATACATTCATTCTGCTAAGTTATGTTCATATGCATAGAAGTATTACCAAGTGAATTGCAGTTCACTATGCAAATGCTTACAAGAATAATGAAAAACAATTTTTTTTGCATAAATGATGTCTTTATTGATAAATACAAATGTATGGTGTCCCACATAACCTGTGGGAATAGCTATTTCAATATAGATTGAGATATAAACTATACATTTAAAGATATAAAAGGAAAGAAGCATATGAAGAGAATAGGGATCCGTCATTGACTGAATGATGAATCCCAAGGTTGAATGGTTGCATCTTTGTTTCAACTTCTGAGTGCTCCTAAGTGTTCATGAGTCCTCCAAAAAGTTGCTCCATTGCTCCAGAATGCTTGCAAGAGTGTAGAAAGGTTGTGTTAGAGCTCATGATCACTATTCACTTCGCATACATCAACAAACATATAGATTACTCTCATAAGGAATTGAAATAGTTGCATTATCACAGATGTCCAAAAAAGTAGAAGGTTATCATTAACATCCATCATATG
Organism: Sequoia sempervirens; assembly: GCA_007258455.2. NCBI lineage: Eukaryota > Viridiplantae > Streptophyta > Pinopsida > Cupressales > Cupressaceae > Sequoia > Sequoia sempervirens. The sequence goes on from VDFB02022164.1 coordinate 46,875, forward strand.
TTGAGTTTCACTGTTTTTATCTAACATGTTTGTTCATTGTGCAGGTATAGGTGAAATTCTCATTGTTGGAGTATTTTCATCTGATATTATAGCATGTGGAGTGAAATGGGCTCCCACAAGGGTTGAGCCCAACATGTTGCCCTCTGTTTTGAAGAGGGACGAGAAGTGTAAAAGAGTCATATTCATCAACTTGGAACGTGTATCTCATCACCCATGATAGTGAATTTTTCCTCACTATCATGAATGATAACATAATTTCCCAAAGTGGAACATGATAAGAAGATGAATAGTCATGTCATAGAGGACATTAAAGGAATAAGTAATCATGCTTCACTCTAATTGTGAACGATAAACTGTGAAAAGATCATTTGTACACATGAGGACAATAAACAATGAAGGAACAATTGGCTTTGACTGTAAGGGATAGTTCATGTTGATAAATCATGTCTTAGAATCTCCAAGTATCTGTGACATTGATGGCCTTAGTGACAGTGAAGGGACTGGATATTGTCTTAAAAGACAATCTACAATGTGGGGGTTCAGCATAAGGCATTCAAGACCATCAAAATAGATAGTGTTACTCAAGTAAAGTTTCAAGTACCAAAACAGTGAGATAAATAGTGTCAAAAAGTCATTATATCATGAATAATTGAAATATTATAGTGCACATAAGACATATGGTGTTGAATCAATAATGCTTGCAAATCAAGGGAAAATAGAGGAGGTGTAGGTAGCAGTGTCAAAATCATCCCTAGATACTATAGTGGACAGTATGGAAATATATATGAGTTGTGTGTAACCTTGTATCAAACGTAAACAATTTATAGAGGCGAATCTATCTGATGACAATGACTAAAGGGGAACATGTAACAGTGACAAGAAACGCTAGATAGTTGTTCAGGATCACAAAAATCATGAAGTGGAGCTAAAGAGCAGAGGATAGTGATTTGGAATGATAGTGATTCACCATCAAAATGGATAGTCATGAAAAATATAAATGGACTATGAATGCAAGGGTGAGTTTATTCCTAGTGTCAAAAAAGGGTAAAGGATTATGCAGCAATGGTGGCATGAGAATTTCACAAGTGTCTCTAATCAATGGTGAACTCATTTTGTCACAACATTTCATATCATTTCTATGATATGCCCGCTATCATGAAGATGAAAGAGTTTTTAAATATTGAATTTTTCTAGGCTTATTTTTCAGACACCATTCCAAAGAAGTTTTGTTTTGGGTATAAATTAGTGGTGCATATGGACAAATATTGTTACATATGCAGTGGAGCTCATTAAGCAGGAGTATGTTGTTGACTTTATTTTCATTAACATGGGATGTTCGATAAACATTGTGGTAAACAAGGGAGATGGTTCCTTCTCTTCTTACCAAGCCTGTAAGGATGTAGATGTAATAAAATATGATGTTGTAAATAGAAAAATCTCTCACAGTTAATGCGTAGACAAGCTATTTTGAAGGCAGTCATATCAGTAAAGAGAAAATTAGAGCATGTGATAGTTGTAAGTTATGAACTGTTAGAACATGTGAGAAATATTGAGGAATCTTTAATTGGTCTATCCATTCATGGGACCTCTAAGCACTATTAAGTATCCTCACAACATATTAAGGAAGGTTGTATGCCTTCCAAGATATATGAAAGTAAATCATCAAATGAAAGCCATTGAGCATTTACAATTTTAAGAAGACCTTTGCAAAAATAGAATACAAAATGCAGTAAATGTAAGCCTCGACCACAATGTAGAATGAAACCTTTGAGATAGCTATAGAAAGTGAAAGACTTAGGATCTGTTTCCTTTTTGAAGAAAATGCAAAGTAAAGCACTCGACCTGTATTTACAAGTCAAAACCATAAATCTTACAAAATAATAAAAATAAAAAAATGTAAGATTTGAAGCCGCAACCTTCATGAATAAAAGCATTGAGTATAAGAAGCACAGAAAAATAAAGCATCTTCATTGTTTTTGCATAACAGAGCTCGAAATGAGATTTCTATTTACATGAAATAAAAAGAGTGACATTGTTTCTACAAAAAAATAGTTACACATGAGAAACCTACTTGTCTTCTATGTGAAATAACCTCCAAATGCAAGCAATAGTGGTGGCACCGTGAAGATCTCCATGAAAATACTCATTGAAGCCCTCTGTTGGTGGCTCAAAGTTTCCAAAAAATTCAAGTGGAAATGAATTTTTTTTGTGATGTTTAGCCACGGTTTTTCTTTAGGGTTTGTTTTTTCCCTAAAGTTAGCTAATAGCCAAAAGGTTTTTTTAGCTCCTTGTTTTAAATATTTCTCTTCGTAACTAATTCCCCATGCTTATATGCCTTGTCTTTTATTTTCATTTTTTTTGCAAAATCTCATTCCTTTTTGTATATGCCTTTCTACTCATGGGCGAGCAAGTGCCTTTATTTTTTCTTCAAATTTGAAATGAAAAAAAACATTATTTAAGTGATGATTTATAAATCACTTTAAATAAGGTTATAATTGCAAATGCAAGATAGGAGGCGTTGCTTTCAAGATTGAGTCAAAGGGATAGTTGAGGATTTATGTGCAAGTTCCAAGAATATAGGGGAATTAAGAAAAGTTATCCAACATTTGGAGGGAATATAGGATTGTTTTGACTGAGTTTGGAGCAGTTTTGGGAGCTTTTATGATGGGTAAGGTCATTGTTTGACCTTTTCTTTACTTTGAAGTTATTTTGGAGGGAGTTTGGGGGCTATTTTTTAGACTTTATTGGTGTGTACAACCAAGGGAGTTGGAGTATTCCTATCTTTGTGCAAGCTTCTAAAAAGCATAAAAGCAACTTCAAACATCATATTGGAGTTAGTTCTCTTCTTTCAACATGTGTTGTAGCTTATTTTGGAGCTCTTTCAAGCAAAAGGCAACACTGTAACTCAATCTCAAGCATGTACAAAATTTGTAACACCTTTTATCAATGAAATTCAACATTTTTTACCTTCTCAGAAGCTATCTCATAATGTGCAGTGTGTGATTGATGGATGTTCTTGTGAGTTTTGATAATTCCTTTAGTGTTTGTCTCATTTTAGCACCTTTAGCAAGAAGAAACATATATTTTTGTAGGTTGTAAGTTGTGCAGTGGTTCAAATAGATACTTTAGTTGTGAAAGAACTCTTTTCCTTCAAAAGTGTTAAGAGAATCAAGCTTCCTTGTAAAACACTTATGCATGGATATATTAAAATATCTAAGTTTTGTTAAGTTAAGCTAAGCTATTCAGAAAATTGTGTGTTAAGATAGTAGTATAGGCTTGAATCAAATTTGGTGCATCACCTTAGAAAGTAGGTTCATTTTTAGGTTTCCTTCTTACCCTTTTCCCAACAAGAAGTAGTTTAGGTGAGTACCATAAGAGCTAGCTTTCTCTAGAGGTTCTCTTCTACTTTAGGTGACCCACAAGCTTAAAAAAGTTCCCATGTTTATCCAATATGCTAAGTTCTACAACTTAGCAGGGGCACGATATTAGGAGACAACTATTTTTGGCACGCCCAGTGGGTCTATTTGAGCTATCACAACTCAAATTTCATTCTTTTATTTGTTGATATTTGATGTGTATATTAGTGGTTTTTTCCTTTTGAGGAAAATCGTTCATACATCTGATGACTCCATTGTCTATTCTACTAGTTACGAGCAGACAAAGTACTGGTATTTTTCATTTTTGCAAAAGAAAGTTGATTCATTTTGATCTTTCAAGAATTTTTTCAAGTTTCAAATGCTTTAACATGTCAGGTTATCATGAAAAGAGCGTGTCTCCACCTTCGTTTTATGAGAATGCTACTTACCCACCACCTTATTATCCATATCAGGCCAATCCTATTGCTAGTTTTAGTTCAAATTCCATGGCTATTCGAGAAAACCAGCAGGTTCCATATACTTTTCACCCACCCACCCCTATTCAACCATCATGGCAGCCAATATATGCTCAAAATTAGCTTCAAGAAACCTATTTTATGCCAAACCAACACATGCTCAATGTCTTATTCAGTTCCAAAGTGATGAAAAAACAAAGATTGTACACATCAAGAACATATTTCTTGATTGGACCAAGGAATTGAATGAGATTAAGAAGCAACAAGAGTTTTATTTGCAGCAGCAGCAGGAGTTGGGTGATCAAGCCTATTTCATGAGCAAGAGGAGGAATTTCAAAGAAGACTTGATATGAAGAGTATCTTGAGAGAGAACTAGCTGCAAAAGAGGAGCAGATGAGGCTTTTGTTCGCTCAAGCAAATAGGCATGAGGTCCAAGAAGCTCCTATCATTCCAGACCATCTTATTCAAGAGAAGGTTCGTAATTATAATTTCCCAATTTTTAAACAAAATGAGCCTCGTAACCCTCCTATAGTTGAAATTCTAAGTTTCACAAGCCTTCATCATTTGCAAGTTGAGGAAAATAATCAGGTGCATCTTAGTCTAGAAGAGCAGACTCTTGATCAAGACAACCTACTCACCATGGAGGAGGCTAGAGATACAAACTTCTTGCAAATAGCTATAGAGTAGTACTGATTAGAACACGAGAAGATTAGACATGAAAAGACCTTTCAAGATGTATCTTTGAAACTCTAACTTATAATCTTCCTTGTTTTGATGAAGATGGTAAAAATGTTTCAATAGGACAGTAGGATAAAAGGGTTAGAGAGGTTGATCAATAGAAGCATTCTACAGTTTGGATGGGTAAGCTACCTTCTTTCATTGAAAATGTTGAAGAAGATGTGAGTTTGTTCACATCAACAATAGTTATGGAATAGCCTGATCAGCAAGATGAAGAATATGGTCTTAATGAGGAGAAGTCCATTCTCTCAAGTCAAGAAAATTCTCATGAAGTTGAATTGCAAGATCTTAGCTGGTTGGAGGAGCTTCCTTTCTGCTACACATAAGAGCTTGAGGCTGATATGTCAATCAAAGGTTTGTTGAAAGAGGATATCTCATTGTTTGAACATTTTCCTTCCTTCATTGAAGAATAAAATCCTATTTTGGGGTGTACCTCCTTGGATAATAATGAGGAATTTGAGCTTGGACTAGTTGTTCCTAAGAGCCTTCCAAGAGTTGATAGCCTAGATGATTTATTAGCTATCCTAATGGAAGAGGATGGTCCATTGACCATGGAGGAGGAATCAACATGGCAATTTATCATGCAAGGTGAAGGTAATGATGTTATTTCTAATTATTCAAATTGTCTTCTTTCTTGTCCAAACTTAGCCATGAAACAAGACAACCATGAAAAAAAGGGAGAAAGGCTTGAAGAAAGCATGCCTATGCTAATGTCAAGTCAAGTTTCTGATCAGTTGGAAGCTATAAAAGAGTGTGATGAGGTTGTTGGTCAAGAAAAGCAAAAAGATGGATCTGAACTTATGCTTCTGAAGGATGAACTGGCTATTTCATCAAGTCTTCAAGAGAGTTGTTATAAAGTTGAAATCAGTCCTCTCTTACAGAAAACCAAAGAAGAGCTTGGGGTAGTTTCATTTTGGGATGATCTAAAGTCTATTTTGACTCATGAGGAAGCCTCTTTTTTCCGAACTTTAGATATTGAACCAACACCAGTTGAAGTAGAAGATCAAAAACAAGATGAGGAACAATAACATAATTTGGAACAACAAGAAACCAGTATGGAGAGTTTTGAATTCACTCTTTCTAGAGGATGCCCAATTAGGAATCTAGCCAAAATGGAGGCCAAAAGGAATAATCCTATCTTGCTTGCATCCAACCATCAAGGTACAGCTAAGGAGGAGCAGATTCAAGTCACTCTTCTACCTCGGGACAAGAATGTTTATATTCCACATGAAAAGGTTAGTGAACTTGTGTATGTTCTTCAAGAGGTATTGCAACTCTTTGTTGAATTTCTATCCATGTTTCATCTCTTTCTAGTTGTACTCAAGCATGGAAAACATTGTAATTTTTGTATAAAATGCAGCTACTTCACCCAACCAATTAATGGTTTTGTTTAGACAATCCTTTCCTCAGTTAGAGTAGGTTAGAATGATGCAGATCTAGGAGGCTCAAATCTAATCTATCTAACAACCTGCCTTCTAGAGGAATCTAACAAGATTAAAATAACCTATTTGAGCAATCCAAACAACCCTCAAAGTTTTACAACCATCAGAAACTTGATTTCTCACTTTCACCCCTTGAATCCTAGTAGTAGTGCAAACTCAGTTTTTGGCCATTAACTCAAATGTCCTCCAAAAAAATTGATTAAAACATGATGGTTTTAGATACCCATTTTAGAGTTGTAACACATATGTCAAAATCAGATACAAGTCTTTTAGACCAACTTCCCAAAATCACCCCTTCTACATTGACCTAATTAGGCTAATTAGGCCTAAATTACAAAGCAACATGTCCTTAAACTTATCACTGGCCCTTGAAACCTTGGGGAAGCATTTCTTATGCTCTCAAACCTCCAAAACCACAGCTAGATTACACTGGTACAAACAATTTCATACCAAACCTGAAAACCCTTATTTTATGCACTATTCATGAGGATTTATTGAATGTGACACTCCCAGGCCTTCTCAGACCTCAAAAAAAACTTGAACACTATCCAATAGCCCTGTACATGCTTAAGGATTCAAAATACATGACCTCCCATACAGATTCCACCAAACCCTAGACTAAAGCCCCTCATTTACATTCATTTTCTACACAAAACTCATAGGAACAACAGGCTTAACTCCTTTATTTCTTTCCCAACACTCTAATATAATTTCCTACATTATAAATAGACTTCCTAGGGCCCATTACACTAGTTACAGTTGATACAGATGGTGTAAGGGCCCTTCAAAGCATGTTTTGATCACAAAACCCTCAAAATAGGGTATCCTGGTTGTTCACAAGAAAACACTTAAAGAAAGCTTCAAACTCATTGTTAAACCTTTAGACTTGATGAAAAACATAAAAGAAACATTTAATTACATTATTCAAAAGATATTTTCACAATGCAAGGACTGTACATTACCGTACAGGTTTGGAAAAGTCAAAAAACACAGAAAATTTGCTGCTAACTCTGAGAATTCAATAGGATTTCTTCAAAAAAAACTCCCAACCAACATTACATTCGGTGTCTTCATGCCTTTTTAAAGGCTTCTCCATCTCTACCCAATGACCAACTACCTTGTAACCAATTTTTAAATCCTTAATGACTATTGGAGGTCATAAACACACCTTTTACATGTTTTGTTAACACACACTTCCATACATTGCAATGTTTATACTTTTTGACCTTCCAAAACACTTAAATACATTTAAAGCACCTATGATGGTCTAATTAGACCTTATAAGACCCTAACACATGACCTAATACATAAAAAGAAACCTAAACCTACTTAGACCCTTATTTGTCATCATTGACAATTGCTTCACATATTTGACCTTGTTTACAAGAATGAATCAATGAGACCCCAAATGGTCTTTATAGACCTTATTAAAGAAAATAAACAAAAAAAACCACTTTGCAACCTCCCTAGACACATCTAATGCTCCAGTTGTGAAGGTAAGGTGTAGATGCTCCTACACCATACACCCCCCCTAAAAATAATCCATGCCTCATGAATTGTCCTTGCCTCCATTGTCTCATGAATTCACTTTCCCAGTCCTTGTACGGACTGTACAGTAGTCTAGTAGCCATATGTTCATTCTATTTTCTTAGTGCTTGGTGTTAGTAATTCAATAAAGTATTTTTATGAAGGTTCCAACAGATTTGAAGGCTAAATTTATGTGATTTTTCTGAAAACCCAGTCCTGAGTTTGAGAGTCTTGTAGGGTGTATATCTCCCATCCCACCATTTTAGGGTTAGTAGAATGGTGGGATGGATTGTTTAGGGTGTTTTTAGAATGCACTATAAGTGTTTTGAGTGTTAGCAGGGAAAAGAAGTCAAGAATATAGAGGTGATGTTGTTACAGTTTATTCTTTTGAAGGTTTCCATGCAAAGAATGTTGCTACAAACTAGGATTCGATGAGATAACACTTGTAGTGGCTTAAAGATTGTTCCTAGAGCATATGCAGACAGAAAAAAACATGTGTGAAGAGGTGGTAGGTGATATTGAGGTTTGCAATATACATTTCCAATAAACCCTCACTTTTGTATTGTAAAAGCCTAGAAACAAGGTTTTTATGGTATAGCGTTTTGTGGAGACTTATAGTCCCTAAAACTAATTGAATCTTAAGTTTTGAGAGATGATAAAAAAAAATTTGCAGACATTTTATGTTTTGGTGAAGATTAAAGACGACTTCATTTGTAAATTAGGGCTAATTAATGGGTTTTTGTAGTGTACAGTCAAGTTTCTAGTTGTTTGTTACAAAATAAGTTTATTTGATATTAAGATATGTGAACAAGTGTCAAAATGGGTCCCAATGTGTGCTAATAGATTGTCATGGTTCAAAGTGGTTTGCATTATAAACCCGCTTTTGTCATGGGGAAGTGCTACAAAGGTTTTGGGTCTATGATTGAAAAGAAGTGTAATACTGTGAATGCAGAGATCTAATGATTGTTTTTGTATTGTAACTGATCAATTAATGTTGGTAAAGTTGTTTATACGGTTTGGATGTAGTATTTGTGGAAATGGTATGTTTGAGCAAGGTTAATTTCTATGTGTTAAGGATTGTATTGATTGCAGAGTTAGAAGATCTGAAGGTTCATAATTTATGCAAGTATGTATGGGTTTATTTCAATTGGAAAAATGGTGAAAACAACGTCTTGAAAGTCTGATAACAGGTTGGGGTAAGTTTGTCAAATTGAATGTCTTATTGCCTTGTTGGAGTATAGTTTGCAAAGAGATGTTATTTTATGAATGATAAAAAGGTTTTTTGGTTCAGTATTCTTGTAAGGAAGTATTGGTTTGTTTCAGTCAAAGCATGATTATTATGAGGTTCTTGAAGCTTAGTTGACTTTTTTCCTTGAGGGGATAGTTGTAGTGAAGGGTGAAAGAATGGATAGTGAAAGTGGTGAATGGTTATGTGTTTCTGATTAGGGTAATTTTTTATAGCTAAGTGGTTTTGAGTTTGGTAATGGTTAAGAAAAAAGTTTGTTGATCTAATGTTTTTTAGTATTTGAAGAGATTTTTTTGCAAAATTTTAGTGAATCAAATACGCTTGTTCAATTTGATCTTCTCCAATTTTGTTTGGGACAAAAGTTCCCTAGATGAATGGTGTTTTGGTAGATGCCATTGCATCAGTTGGTATCAGAGCTGGTTGATTCTAATAAGTTGGTTTGTTGATAGTTGGTTGAGTTGTTGTCGAGTTTGGTTGCAGGTGCTTGATCCATCTAGCTGCAGAGAGGAAGAGTTATGAGTTGTGTGTTAAAAAACAAGCTAAGGTCTATGGTCACCATCCTCCAATGGAGATTATGTTGGGTAGAAGGTGCAAAGTAAAGAGAGTGATGCATCTTCCAGGATCTACTATTGGGTAAGATGGATGGTTTGTTGAGTTGGTGAGTTTTGTGAAGCAGTTAAGAGAGATGGATACCTAATTGTGAAGCACTTGAGTTTGCAACCATGTTGAAGAGAACTCCACTAATGGGAGTAGATGAAAAGATGAAGACAAGTTGGTCAGAGAAGGACAAGGATGAATTGTGAAAAAGAGGAAGATTGCTTGGAAAAGAAAAGTGGAAGGGAAGTCATGTGCCCTTTTGAAAGAGAAGATGATTATGAACCTGATAAACAGAGAATGAGAAAGGAAAAAGGTAAAGAAGAGGCAAGTGAAGACAAGAAGAGACAGAGATGAAGATAGAATTGAAGGAAAAGACAAAGACAAATGAAGATTCATGAGGAAAGAAGAAGAAGTAGTCCAAGGTAGATTTTAAGTTGTTTTGTAGGTACAAGAAAAAGTTTCTACAATAAGTTTCCAAGGGACTTGGAAAGGTTTTGTTGGTTGGTTGTATGATCCAGGAGCACCTTGTCCTCAAAATACATTCAAAAGGAAAAAAATTGCAAAATTTCAATTTTCCATTGTAAATCATTGTAAAAGGTCATGAAGTGGTCATATTGAATGTATTTTAGTCCTTAAAGAGGTCTTTAGGAGGTCTAGTAAGCAAATTGGCAAAATATTGCTAAAAGTGCAAAAGTTGTAAAACTTGTAAAAGATGCAAAAAAGAAAAAAAATTAGAAGATGAAGGGTCATGAGGGGAAAAGAAAGGTCTTGGTCGGTAGAAGTAGTTGAAGATTCATTTAATGGTTGGGAAACATCATATAAAGCATTGTATTGGGCGAGAAAAGGTTAAACCTTGTATTTTTTAATCAAGTTTTGGTAATAAAGTTCCTTGTTTTTCTAATTTTCTTTGTTTTTTCACTTTACCAATCCTTGTATGGACTATATAGTAGTCTAGTGGCCATATATTCATTCTCTTTTCTTAGTGCTTTGTGTTAGCAATTCACTAAAGTAGTTTTAAAAAGGTTTGAACATATTTGAAGGCTAAATTTCTATGATTTGTCTGAAAACCCAGTCCTGGGTTTGAGAGTCTTGTAGGGTGTATATCTCCCATCCCACCATTGTAGAGTTTCTAGAATGGTGGGATGGATTTTTTAGGGTCTTTTTAGAATTCTATAAGTGTTTTGAGTGTTGGCAGGGACAAAGAAGTTAAGAATACAGAGGTGATGTTGCTATTACAGTTGATTCTTTTGAGGGTTTCCATGCAAAGTGTGTGATTGAAAATATTGAATCAATTTAAATTAAAATCAAACACATATTAATAAGACATTGTATCAAAGAAGCTGAAAAAAAAACAGAAATATGCAAACCATTACTGCAGCTTCCAGAAATCGTCTTATCTTCCTCTAACTCCAGCATTTTGTTGGTTTCGAATGGCTCTCAGATCAAAAGATAGAACTCAACAAAATGACAACTAAAGAACGAGATTTTAAAGTGCATACTATGCTAAATGCAAAAGTTATGCTAATATGAAAATATGGCTATGATATTGAAACTGATATGAATGCATAAGCTGATTGAAAGTATGGCTATACAAATGCGTGCGTAGTGTGTATGCGTAGTGTGTGTAAGTTGTAACCAAAGCTTGGATTCGCGCCAGAATTTATAGAGTTCTCGAGAGGATTTGATTGGCTGATTCGATCGACGGTCCGGATTAAGCTTGTTTCGAACGAACGGTGGCAAATTTCCCTTTTCTTTCAATTTCCATCATTGAGTTTCGAAGGGAAACTTCCATTTCGAAGGATGAGTTGAGAATTTGGAAGGGTGAGTTTAGTGTGAGTTAGAAATTAAATAAAATATATTTATTTAATTTGGAAGTGAAGATGAAAATGGAAACCCACATAATTAAATAAATCATATTTAATTATGAAATTAGAGTGAGGAAATATTAAATAAAATATGGAGAATATTCCATTATTTAAATATTCAAAAAAAAAATTCAAACTTTAGAATAGAATGATAATCAAATATAAATAAATTATGAAAATTTATTTAATTTAATCAAGCGGAAGGTGGAAATGTCAATAATTAAATAAAATTGTTTATTTAATTAAGGTAGAAGATTTTAGAAAATGAACGATATAAATAAATAATTAAATTTATTTATATGTAGATGACTTTAGGGGAATTAATTAAATAATTCATATTTAATTAATTAACAAGCTTAATCATGACCATTTTTAGACATACATTTTGCCCCTCTTTGAAGTGATGTGTGAAACGCATTGCTTCAAAGAAAATAAGATTTTGCCCCTGATATGCTTTCGATGTTTCTGCTGATGATGCCCCCTCGAGAAGTAAATCACGGATGAGAGAGAAAGTGATTTAGCTCGCGATAAATGATGAGAAGAATGTCCCACTTTGAAAAATAAAGTCAAAAAGGTCACAAACTTACCCTTAGTTGATCTTTAAAAGGTAAAAAGGTGAAAAAGACAAGTCATTTGCACTTTTGACTTTGGTGAATACTGTAGCTCTGAGAGTGACATCGCGACATGGAGATCCCTTATCATTGCCACCGATTCGAGAGATCTCGCCGATATCAGAGGCCAGCAACGTATGGACCATTGATGAGTCGATCTAACCTCCTGTGCTTTCGATTTTTTTTTCGTTTGAATCATAATTTCATTTTTTTCCGCAGATTTGCATTTTGAAAATGACGTTTGCGCGCATTTAGCATAGTTTCGGCGCGCTTTCAAAAAATTTAGATGCGCTTAGGGTAAAAACAGACGCGCATATAGCATTAGTTTGAAATTGTTATTATAAAACCAGTTTAGCGCATAGAATGAAAACAAACGCGCATATAGGGCATGATAGAAAAATTTAGGAGTAAAGCGCTTTTAGGGAAAACAGGCGCGCATATAGGAAAAATGCTCATCGAGAAAAAATAGTGGCGCTTAGGTTGATTAAGGTAGCGCATATAGGAAAACGTGCATTAGGAGTCTGTTTGAGCGCATAGAGCAAAAAGAACGGTGCATACAAGATTTAGCGCATCCCGTAAAAAGAATGGTGCATATGGGGTTTAGCTCATAGAGTCCACAGAGTAGCGCATATGGTAAAATAGGCAGAATTGATGTTTTGATGATAGTAATGCAAAAATGATGATTGATATTGCTTCGTTAGTCAATAGATAGGTAAATTGTCGTGTCATCATGCTGATATGGATAGAAATGATAGAGTGATTTGACGATTGATTGATAACTTTGCTTCCTAGAGTAGAAAACAAAGAGTAATTGTCTGATAACTTTGCTTCCCATGAATGAAAAACAAAGAGTAGATTGAATTGATAATTTTGCTTCCTAGAGTAGAAAACAAAGAGTAGATTGAACTGATAGCTTTGCTTCTGAGAGTAGAAAAAAAAGAGTAAATGATTGATATGACTTCTGATAAATTTTCTTTCTGCGATAGAAAAAAAAATAGTAATTGATAGTAGAACAGATTTGATATGATGTCCAAATAGATAGATCGTGTATTGGTTGCCTGATGGAATTTGTGTGATATGGGTCATTGATTTGATGCATTGATATGAGTCATTGATATGGGTCTGATATAGTTCACTGATATAGGTCACTTGATATAGGTCACTTGATAGATATGAGGCTAATTGATTTTGTTTGAATGAGATTGAATGATTGGTATGATTCTGATGAATTATCCTTGTGATGAAAATATGAGGTTTTCAAAAACCTTCAGATTAGAGAGCGACACTCAGCAGGATGGGATAGGATTCCCGAGTTGACACCTGCTGATATAGCATTGATAAATACATGTGGTCTGAGATCCTTGTTGGCGATGCCACCGATTCGGGTCAACAGAGGATTGTTGACAGCACTGGCAGAGCGATGGCACTCGGAGCATAACACCTTTCATATGCCGACTGGTGAGGTGACGGTGACTCTTGAGGATGTGTACAGGATATTAGGTATCCCCGTGGTTGGAGCTCTTGTGTATTACGATTACAAGGAGCTTGGGGGTATAGATGCTTTGAGGAGAGTGTACGGAGATGCACATATCACTGGGTGCTGGGTACCGTGGGCTGATTTTCGAGGATATCCAGCCTTGCCGACAATTTTGGATGCATTCATTGGAGGTCTCCTTTGTCCGGATCGCCGAGCAAAGGGATTATCAGTGGGATGGGGTAGGATTCTGGAGCAGATGATGCTACATCCGAGGAGATATGCATGGGGGAGCTGCATGTTAGCACACCTTTATCACGATTTGCATCAGGTAGTATACAGAGGTTCATCCAGTTTATCTTGTGGGGCGACAGTGCTGCAGATTTGGGCATGGGAGCATTTGGCTGTAACGAGACCGGCGTGCCCCAAAGTTAGGCCACCAGGCAGGCCTTATATATATATGTATGCTATGTTCCTTACCCAGCCCAAGCTGGGCAAGGTGGATTACTAGCGACGACTTCTGGATGATATGGATACCGTGGTATGGCGACCGTATCTTGATTTTGAGCTGTGGGCTACCGATGATATAGAGATGCCGTATGTATGCATCCCTCAGTTTCTGATAGGGCAGACTCCCTTCATTTTGGAGAGGTTTTTGGCATTGCGGGTTCAAAGATAGTTTGGATTCACGCAGGGGATGTCGTAGGGGGTTGCACACTACGCCCGAAGTAGAGATGAGGTCGGATGGGGGCCGTGTATTTCTTATCAGATAGTGTATACAAAGTTCCAGACATTAGCGCCTGAGGCATGGGTTGATAGGCGAGACATTATTGATGTTGGGATGTCTCATGAGTAGTCGACATATTTTCACATGCATCCCTTTCCACATTTTACCAGTCTGGTTGAGCCAGCACCCATTTTGGTAGCACTACAGCCAGGGGCAGTGAGACAGGAGGATGTGGTCGGCGGTGAGCAGGGAGCAGTTGGGGGAGAGGAGGTGGAGAGCGGAGATGAGGAGAGTTCAGATGATGATGATGGAGATGATGGTGGGGAGGAGGGACAGGTGCTGGGGAGGTCGAGACTGGATATTCTGAGGGGTGTCCAGATCATGCGGCGATCGAGGACAGGGATTGGGAGACAGACAGTGATTCGTATGGCATCCTCCTCTCAGCAGGGACAGATAGTCACACTTCAGGCCCAGGTGCAGACACTACAAGGGCAGCAGGGATAGTTGCAGAGTCAGCTAACATAGGCTCAGGGATTCATTGTGCAGTTATAGGCATAGCTAGCACAGGCTCAGGCACAGGCACAGGAACCTACACAGGAACTTGCCCCAGAGCCACAGTTAGCCCAGGTGATTACAGAGAGAGATGCATTTAGACGGAGGACAGTAGAGGCTGAGGGCGTGGCTCAGAGACTGATGGGCACTATAGAGAGTGTGTCATTACGGGATGCCATTGTAGAGGGAATGGAGATGGCTAGGGAGGTTGAGTATTACAGGGTCAGATACGAGGAGCTGTGTCCTCCGGATCGCAAAGAGCCATATTCGTGGTCTCATAGCAAGACCAAGAGCAGATTACGGACACACACGTAGAGCAAGGGAGTAACTGGACCTCGGTAGGACCCAGATGCAGGTACCAGTGGCAGGCCACCTCCATCTGGACTAGCTCCATCAGGGGCATCGACCAGCTAGATATGTGATGTTCATCTTTTTTTGGAGCATGTATACCATTTTTGATCGTATCTGATGTATGTTGCTTTGGACATTTTAGTTTCATTGGACATGTGGACATTTGTATCATTTTTTATGAGCGATGATATGCAGCGGTGATGATTATTTTGGATTATGTTTTGTACACTTATGATATGATGATGTGATATGCATTTATGATATGATGATATGATATGCATTTATTTCTATGTGTTTATGGATTTTGGTATGCATTTGAATGATCTGATGACTAACATGATATGCAGGAAGATTCGATTATGATGTTTTATTATGATGAGGATAATGATTTGATAATAAGTACAAATGATGTCATGCAGGTGGATATATGTATGGAATGAATGTTGTTTTTATGGGATGCATTATGAATTTGTATGATGAAATGATATGATATGATGTAAAATGATTTGAATATTGATATGAAATTGAGATGAGTAAATAGTGATGAGATGTATGATGAAATGATATGTGATGAAAATATAATGATTTGTAATTAGAATGAATAGACAAATGAAATGATAAATGAGATTATAATGATGATAATGAAAGGATAATGATATGATATGATGAAATGATGATACTAAGATGAAAAATGATGATAATGATAATAAAATGAGATGAAATGATGAAATGAATGATAATGATAGTAAAATGATATGTTTCAAAAAAATGATAATGGTATGAATAATAATGATGTGATAATGATGAAATGAAATGATAATGTTACCGAGATGGTAATGAATGAAATGATAAAATAAATGAAATGAATGATGGTGCAATGAATGATAATGATAATGATAATGAAATAATGAAATGATGACAATTGAATGATAATGAATGAAATGATAATGGGAATGAATGATAAATGTAATGAAATGATAACGATAATGAAATAATAATGATAATGAAAATGAAGTGATAATATAATAATGATAATGAAAATATAATGATAAAATAATAATGATAATGAAAATGAAGTGATAATGATAATGTAATAATGATAATGATAATGCAATATTAAATGATAATGATAATGCCATATTAAATGATAATGATAATGAGATGTTCAATGATAAATGATATGATAAAGTTAAATGATAAATGATATGATAATGCTAAATGATAAATGATATGATAATGAAAGAATATGGATATGAAATAAAGATGATAAGGAAGATGAAATGCCAATGGAATGATGATGAAATGATAATGGATATGAAATTGAAATGCAAATGAAATGAGGATAAAACGATAATGGATAAATGAAAATGAAATGCAAATGAAATGATGATAAAATGATAATGGATGATAAATGTAATGAATGATAATGAAATGATAAGATGATAATGAATGATAATGATAATGAAATGATAAGATGATAATGAATGATAAATGTTTGTATTGTCCTCCACAAATAGTCCAAAGAAATATGACAACCATTAGCCTTTCAAAACTCTGATGCAAATCCAATATGTAGTTATGTACCGTGACCTAAAATGAAATGCAACTAAATGAAGCTGACCTTTTTGTTGAGCCTTTTATTTATCCTGCTTAAATCATCATAGAGTATTTGAAAATGTTGGAAGTATGTACAAGCATCAGAGGGGAAATTAGCACCAATGATGACCTGAGTACCACTTTCATGATTTTTGATATAGCAAGTGAACACAAGCACCTAGGTATAATTGAACTGAGATGACCTGAGCATTTCTTGCATGAAAAGACAAAGACTAACCACCATCTGATGCAAATTTGGAACTGTCATCAATGAGAAAATTTCAATCATCACGTCTCGCGACATATTTGCAACAGATAAATGATTAACCTCCAGACAGCAGACAAAGAAAAATCATCCTCTTTCCTTGCCACTCTAGTTCAGTACATCATTGAGTGTGCTCCAAAGAAATGATATCAAAAATTAAACAACCATTATTCAAAAATGAAAGACTGTGATTCCAAACATTATTCAGATTAGAGATCATCCAGATATGAGTCATGATAAGGTACGCAACTGAAATCTACTGTGATGTGGATCAATGATTGGATGTTTTAGTTTGATTTGGTTGTTTTGTTTGCGTGATTTGGTTTAGATGTCATTGTCTTGTTGTTGAAAGTTGATTGCCCCCAGTATGCCCATGTTTTCCCTTGGTATTGACACAACTTGCTAAAATGAATATGTACAATAGTCAAGCCGTGGTAAGACGTTATCGCTCAAGTCAAATGATGATAGCATGGTGTTGGTGTGACCCTAAGATGATGGAAAAGATGCATGAAAATGAAGACTGAAAAGTGAAGTGCAGCACATGAACTAATAGATGGAGAGCTACAAATAGCGTCTGTTTACCAGATTTTCACTATTTGTTTTTATTGCATTTTTCTTTTCAATAGACTGCCTGTTGCCAGGTTTTCACCCTATGACTTTTTCTTTTTTCTTTTTTATTTTTACACTACCAAGATGCCTGTTTGCCAGGTTTTCACCAGGGTAACCATTTTTTCAGGACTTTTTCTGATTTTTTTGGATTTTTTAAGGACTTTTTTCTAAATTTTTTAGATTTTTTCAGGACTTTTTCTATTTTTTTTGGAAATTTTTAGGACTTTTTCTGATGATGATAACTGCTTTAGACATAATACTTCTTTAGGTGCATGTTGTTGATTGGTTCATCAAACATGTCCCCTTCTGGCGTTGATAGCTTGTAGGCTCTTGAACCATAGACTGCGATAACCACATAAGGACCTAGCCAATTGGGTTTGAACTTTCCTTTCTTCTCTCTGTCTTGCTGATTGCGTGGGTTCTCTTTCAGAACAAGATCACCCACCTGAAAGGTACGTGGCTTTACTTTGTGATTATAGCTACGAGAAATCATTTGTTGATATGCTTTCAAATGATCAGCTGCTCTTTGTCTCTTCTCATCTAGGAGTTCAAGCTCTTGGAGTCGGGAAAATCTGTATTCATCATCTGTTGTGAGGCCTTTCAATGATACCCTGAGTGAGGGAATCTCAACTTCTAAAGATAATATGGCCTCTGCTCCATAGACAAGAGCAAATGGTGTTGCTCCTGTTGGCGTGCGGACACTGGTTCTATAGGCCCACAAGGCGGGATTGAGTTGAACGTGCCAATCCTTCCCTGAATCATTCACAGTCTTTTTCAAGATTTTCAATATTGTTTTATTTGAGGCCTCTGCTTGGCCATTCCCTTGTGGATAGTACGGTGTTGAATATCTATGCTGAATGTGAAATCTCTCACAAAGTTCATCAACATCCTGATTTTTGAACGAACATCCATTATTTGTAATAATGGAGTTGGGAATGCGATACTGACAAATAATATAGTTTAGTATGAATGCTGATATTTGTTTGCCAGTTACTTTAGTAAGAGGGACTGCCTCAATCCACTTGGTGAAATACTCTGTAGCTGTGATGATGAACTTATGCCCGTTTGATAAAGAAGGATGAATCTTGCCCACTAGATCTAACCCCCATTGAGAAAATGTCCAGGTTGGCTTGAATGGTTGAAGTTCCTGTGTGGGAGCATGAATGAGATTCCCATGAATCTGAAATTTTGAGCATGTTTTCACAAAAGTGAATGATTCCCTCTCCATTGTAGGCCAGTAGTAACCCATTCTAATCAATTTCTTGGATAAGGTCAGTCCACTCGAATGAGTACCACAGATACCACCATGAACTTCTTGTAAAGCTTTGTCAGATTCTTCACGTTCAAGACATCGAATTAAAGTACCATCAAGACCACGGCGATAAAGGGTGTCAGCAATAAGAGTGTAGCGAGCAGATTGGCGGATAAAATTGTGTTTCTGATTACGGGATAGATCGGGTGGCAAGATATCATCTTTGAGATAGGCATAAATTTTTTCGTACCAAGGCGAATCGGATCCTACCAAGTGGCAAATTATTTGGCTTTCAAGGGTATCATAAGCAGGTGTAAATGATTGTTCCACTAGAAATTCATAACGAGTTTGAGTTTTTGGGAGTTGTAACAATGATGCGATCGTATCCATGGTGTTAGCTGCTTTATTATCAAGCCTTGGAATTTGTGTGAATTTGATGTCCACAAAGTATTTCTTGAAGTCATCCACCATCTTTTTATAAGGCAGCAATTTTTCATCTTTGGTCTGATAGTCATTATTGATTTGACAAATGACCAACTGTGAGTCACCATACACCTCCAATTCTGTAATTCTCCATTCCAGTGCTATTTTGAGTCCGGTGAATAATGCTTCATATTCGGCTATGTTGTTGGTGTAGGGAAACATCAGTCGATATGATCTAGGAATGGTGTGTCCTTGAGGGGTGACGAAAAGTATGCCTACCCCCGATCCATGTTGAGTGAAAGAACCATCAAAATATAAGGACCATGGTCGTTTAGACTCTGCAATAAAGACATCAGCATCTGGAAATTCAATGTGCAAGGGATGATCTGCTTGTAGTGGTGCTTCAGCTAATTGATCAGCAATAACTTGTCCTTTGATTGCCTTGCGATCAACATAATGAATATCAAACTCACTCAGAATCATTACCCACTTTGCTAACCTTCCTGTCAATGATGCTTTGCTTAATAAATACTTGAGTGGATCAATTTTTGAAACCAGATTGATTGTATGGGTTAGCATGTAATGTCGAAACTTCTGTGAAGCAAAGACTACTGCCAAACAAGCCTTCTCAATAGAAGTGTAGTTGAGCTCATGACTTCTCAGTGTTCTACTGATGTAGTAGATTGCACGTTCCTTTCCTGTAGAGTCTTCTTGCGCTAACAGTGCCCCCAAAGATGTCTCCATTGCAGCAATGTATAAGATTAGTGGTTTATCTGGATTTGGTGGTATAAGAACTGGTGGAGTCATTAAATATTGTTTGATTTGCTGAAAAGCCAATTCACATTTGTCATCCCACCTGAAAGGAACATTCTTATGCAGTAGATGTGTGAAAGGTAAACTTTTGTCAGCCAATTGTGCAATGAACCTTCGTATAGACTGCAGTCGTCCCTGTAGTGATCTTAATTGACTGATGTTCTTTGGTGGAGGCATTTCCATAATTGCTTGTACTTTTGCAGGATATACTTCAATTCCTTTTTCTGAAACAATGTACCCCAAGAGTTTTCCAGATTTGACCCCAAAAACACATTTCTTGGGGTTGAGGAGAACTTTGAATTTCTCTAATCTTGCAAATATTTTGGATAATATTTCAAGATGTCCTTCTCTAGTGTATGATTTTTCCAATATGTCATATACATAATCTTCCATGAAGATATGCATCATGTCATGAAAGATTGTAGTCATGGCTCTTTGATAAGTAGCCCCAACATTCTTCAAACCAAAAGGCATGACGTTCCAACAATAAGTTCCCCATGGACATGTAAAAGTTGTTTTCTCCTGGTCTTCAAGTGCAATCTTGATTTGGTTGTAACCAGAAAAACCATCCATTAATGAATACATGGCATGGCCAGCTGTCAGATCAACTATAGTGTCAATGTTGGGCAGTGGGAAATCATCCTTAGGATAGGCTTTATTAAGATCTCTGAAATCTGTGCATATTCTCATAGTTTTATCTGGCTTGGATATAGGAACAATATTGGAAATCCATTCTGCATAGTCAATTGGTCTTATGAAGCCCACATCAAGGAGTTTTCTCAGTTCTTCCTTAACTAATAATGCAACATGAGGGTGCATCTTTCTGAGTTTTTGTTTCACTGGCTTGACCCCTGGTTTGATAGACAAGTGATGCATGATAAGATCAGGATCAAGACCAGGCATGTCAGCGTAAGACCACACAAAATTTACTTTATTTTTTTTCAGGAATTCCATGAACTCTGGTATTTCTTTCTCTGTCATTGATGTAGCTAGCTGTAAAATTCTTGGTTTGTCGGGAGTCTCAAGATTGACAGCATTGGTAGGCTCAATCAAGATGGGCGATCGCTCATGGTAGTGCTACGGGAGAGTGTCAAGATTCCCATCGTCTGGTGCCTCAAAGAGGTTTTCACCATCTGATACGCTCTTTATTTTATCTTTTATTTGATCTAATACTGCCAGATTCTGATTTTCACCATTAGATCTTTCTTTTTTATTTTTACTTTTGCAGCTAGGAGACTTGACACTCTCCTGATCAAAAACTCTATGTTAAAAATTGCTAGTGGAATAATCATTTGTATCATCTGCGAAGAGGAAGTTTACGATAGCTTCGTCACTTGGAAACATGGGTATGTCGATAGGTTCGATTGAATCCCAATCAATGAGATCAGGATAAATTAAAGATATCGGATCGTCAGGTTGTGTGAAATCGGCTATGGTTAAGGTCATAATGGAGTGGTCAGTAGGATTCGAGGTATGAGGTGGGTCAATGATGATACTGTCCTCATGATAATCTTGTTCGTTTAGATTTGACTCAGTATCACTAGAATCATAGTTGATTTGCGGTTTAGATTCTCGTGGTTGGGACCCTGACCCTTCACCTTCAATTAGAGTTGGGGTGTACTAGTGTATTACATCAACCTCTTTATCCCTCCAGAATTCATCATTATAAATGGTATCCCATTCATATTCATCAGAATCTATGTCAGAATTGTTCTCCAAGAAGTTTTGAATTGTTGTCAAACATGCTTCTGAGCCTTCTTGCAATGTGAAGACAGTGCCATGCAGTTGTTTGGATGTGCTTTCTTTGGAGTGAGTATCATAACCTAATCCAGTTTTCTCTTTGGCAGCAAGTCCATGGAGGTGAATAGGTTCAACTACTCCTTCTTTCCTTTTTCTGATAGGACCTTTATCATAGCCCATCTTCTGCATGATTGAGTACCCTTTTCCATATTTTTCTGTGGGTAATTTGACATTAAGGATTGCTTCATCTTCATCTTTATAGAGCCAATTTAGAATTTCTGTATCCTCAGGATTTTCCATGCGGAATTTTTCTTTGATGAATTGTCCATTAAATTTTGTGATTGGCTCTATTGGTGGTTGCTTTGATGTTGATGCTGCTGATATTTGATGTTCCCTGATAGACGGTTGTCCATGTGATTGAGGTGATGTGATAGGGAGGATGCAGGAACTCAAACACACTATTTTAGAAGCTGCAAGAAGCAACCACAAATTCTTGTGCTAGGCCTTGTCATAGACCTCCTTGGTGAAATTGTTGTTCCACCTTAACCTATAGGAACTTTACCTTGTCTAAGTTCCCCTGGTTCTCCTGCCAACCTCACTATCTTGACAAATTTTGAATAACCCAACCAATCCTTGGTTCAACGCTTCATTCTCCTTTGGCCTTTAATCTACCCTAAAGACCAAATAAACTCAACCTTTTTCTAGGTTCTTGCAGGGGTTAGAAAAGGTCACAAAGACTTCAAAATGACTTGTCTAGGGTTCTTAAACAACCACAAGTTTCTATCTTGCCATCGCTTTCACAAGATGCTTTCCTAGGGTTTGAATGGCTAGTAGCCATTGAGCCTCTGAACAGAAGTAAATTGTTTTTCCCTCCTAAACCCACCAAAGGACTTAGGTTCTTGACTTAGGTAATGTGTTTCCCCTGTCTACACCTTCAATATTTCAAGGCTTTTAGTCTTGCTCAGGCCGTGTGCTGTCCAAACACCAAATTAGTCAAGCAGCTAGGGTTCTAAATTGCTCAAAAATAGTTTTAGGACTGGTGAAAAGTTCTCCTCCTAAACAAATTGTTGGGATCTCTTCCTTATCACCATACGTGGCCAAGACCTTCCCCTAAATTCTCCAAAAATAATTTTTCAAAAATCTTTTCTCCCATGCAAGTTATCAACGCTGTACTACAGCCTTTCCTAATCGGGCTCTTCACTGGCTCGCCTAGGGAAAGGCGTTTCTTCTAGCTCCTGCAACCAAAGAAAACCTAACACCTACCATATGTACAGCTACCATATTTACAAGCATGGAGCCTAGGCACATTTCCCAAAAGTCCGTACAATTTGTACGATGGGAAGGCACCCTAGGACTCCATTATTAAAAACAGCTTGCTACACGACTGAAAATGACAGAAAACAAAGTATTTACAGATAAAAGAAGGAAAAAGGTATAAAAATATAGAAAGATGGCACTTCAAGCTTATACAATGTAAATACTACATACTACAAACAAGAAGATAGCAGAGCTACGCCATTAAAGTTTAGTTTTTAACACAAAAATGCAGAAAAACTATCTTTGTACGTTTTTTTTCAATTTCCAAAAAGATTTCACTCAACATAAAACATCTAACCTCTTTCCAAAGTTGAGGCATGCCTTAAATAGGCTTCCAAAGCAATTTAGATGCTTGGGTCGGGCTTCAAAATGACCTAAAAACAACTTTTGTAAAACCCGTTGTGTTTTCAGACATTTAACAATTTTTGCCAACCTAGCAATATGATGTTGTAAAATTATTTAATACTTGTCACCTTCTTTCCCAAAGTTCAAAAAAACACCCTAAGCACCTAAAATAATGGTCAACATGACCTAATGATAGCACAACAAAATTAAGAACTTCAAACAAAATTTCAACAATAGTCCTTTGCCAGGTGCTCCTGCACCATTCTCCCCCTCTCAGCTCAAACAACTAAGGAAGTTTGGGAGAGATCAGAGATATGTCAATGCCTTGCTTCTTAAAATCTGCTTCTTCTACCTAGGTAGCTTCAGATTCATGCTTATCCTTCCATTTGACAAGATGTTCCATGTACACCTTGTGCCTTGTAGTCTTTTTCACTCTTGACTCCAAGATCTTCTCTACTTGTAGCTTGTCTTGATGTGGGAAGGGTACATTGCTTATGTCCTTGAGAACTTCTTGACTGTTCTGATCCACATCCTTGACTAATCCCTTGTACTTGATCAAATCTGCAACATTGAAAATTGGAGAGATGCCCAAGTCTGATGGTAATTCCACCTTGTATGCATTCTTACCATATTTGGCCAATACCTTGCATGGTCCCACTCTCTTCATCTGTAACTTGGTTGCCATTCCCTTCTGCAATCTGGATTTGTTGAGGTGGACCATAACATAGTCCCCAACTACAAATTGTACATCCTTCCTTGACAAATCAACATTCTCCTTCAACTTTTGGGTTGCTGTTGTGACTGTGTTCTTGACCTGCCCATGAATCTCTTTCATGGTCTGAGTGAAGTCTTTAGCATGTCCACTCCTATGCTCCATAGATCTAAGGTCTCTAAGTTCAAAAATACCTCTTGGGTGCATACCATACACAACCTCAAAAGGACTTTTTCCTGTAGTTCTATTGACACTGTCATTATAAGCATATTCAGCTTGAGAAATTACCATATCCCAGGTCTGTCCATATTCCTTGGTTAGACACCTTAGAAGATTACCCAACACTCTGTTAACCACCTCTGTTTGACCATCGGTTTGAGGATGGTAAGCTGATCCAAAAGACAGATTTGTTCCCAATCTGCTCCATAGAGTTTTCCAAAAGTGACTCATGAACTTTACATCTCTATCAGAAACAATACTTAGAGGTAGTCTGTGGATCCTAACAACTTCCTTGAAGAAAAGATGAGCTATGTAGCTGGCATCATGAGTAGTTTTGCAAGGTATAAAGTGACTCATCTTACTAAATCTGTCTACCACAACATAAATACTGTCAAAACCAATCTTGGTCTTAGGAAGACCTACCACAAAATCCATGCTCACACACTCCCATGGTCTGTTAGGAATGGGCAGGGGTTGATACAAACCAACATTGCTAGCTCCTCCCTTAGCTTTCATGCATATAACACATTGTTCCACATATTTTCTAACATCTTTTGCTAACTTAGGCCAATAATAAAACCTCTGTACCAGCTCTAAAGTTTTATTGATACCAAAATTCCCACTAAGACTGCCATTATGCTTTTCTTGAATCAAATTTTCTCTCATTGACCCTCTTGGAACACATAACTAATTACCCTTAAATAACAGTCCATTTTGCAGTGTATACTCAACATATTGGCTATGAAAATGATTTTCAAAATCAGAGCATACCTTATAAGCTTCTGAGAAGTCTTCATCTTCACCATAGAGATCTTTGAAACTCTCTAATCCAATGCTCTTCAGCTGTATTTCATGCACTGTCAGCATTCTTCTGCTCAATGCATCTGCCACCTTGTTCATTTGTCCTTTCTTGTGCTTGATAGTAAATGTGAATGCTTGGATGTATTCCATCTATTTCAAATGCCTGCTACTTAGTTTTTCTTGTGTGTCGATATAACTAAGTGCCTGGTTATCAGTAAAGACCACAAACTCTTTGGGTAACAAATAATGCCTCCACTTCCTTAGAGACTACACTAAAGCATATAACTCAAGATCATAAGTAGAGTACTTTTTATTGGCTTCATTGAGCTTTTCACTAAAGAAGGCTACAGGCCTACCTTCTTGACTAAGTACTATTGCTACTCCACTTGCATCACACTCAACTATGAACAACTTGTCAAAACTAGGCAATAACAGAATAGGTTGGGTTGCCACTTCTTGTTTCAGTTTTTCAAACCCTTTATCAGCCTCTTGAGTCCACTTAAACTTTGTTTTCATACCACCTTTGATAGTATCTAGGACTGGTGCACATATACCACTGAAATTCCTTATGAAATTTCTATAAAATTGAGCCAAACCATGAAAACTCCTTACCTCTGTTGATGTGGTTGGTGTGGGCCAGTTTAGGATGGCTTCCACCTTGCTTGGATCCATCTTCAATGTTCCTTGGGATACTACAAACCCAAAATACACAAGTTCCTGCTTGAAGAACTCACACTTCTCTAGATTGATTGCCAACTTCTCTTCTTGCAACCTTTTAAGAACCATCTCCACATGCTTCAGATGTTCTTCTACTGTCTTACTGAAAATAAGTATGTCATCTAGGTATACTACCACAAAAATCCATGTGAAATCCTTAAGCACTTCATTCATTAGTCTCATGAACGTGCTAGGGGCATTTGAGAGGCAAAATGGCATCACTTTCCACTCATATAAGCCATCATTCACCTTAAAAGTTGTCTTCCACTCATCTCCATCCTTAATCCTGATTTGATGGTAACCACTCTTGAGGTCCAACTTGGTGAAATACTGTGCTCCTCCAAGGCAATCCATTAAATCTTCAATTCTAGGAATAGGGAACCTATACCTAATTGTGATCCTATTTATTGCTCTAGAATTAGTACAAAGTCTCCACTTAACTCCTTTCTTTGTTGCTAATACCATTGGTACTGCACAAGGGCTGATGCTCTTTTGAATCAATCCTTGATCCAATAATTCTTGCACTTGCCTAGCCACCTCTTGATTCTGCTCAGGTGTAAGCTTGTATGCTGCTTTGTTAGGTAATGAGGCTCCAGGTATGAAGTCAATTTGATGACTTATAGCTCTCCTTGGTGGTAAAGTTGTAGGTGTACCATCACTAACTATGCTC
Source organism: Sequoia sempervirens (assembly GCA_007258455.2). Lineage (NCBI taxonomy): Eukaryota > Viridiplantae > Streptophyta > Pinopsida > Cupressales > Cupressaceae > Sequoia > Sequoia sempervirens. The sequence goes on from VDFB02022164.1 coordinate 73,316, forward strand.
TTGTACTTATCAAGCAACTTTTGGACTGCGTCTAGTAAGACTGTCTTTTCAGCCTTTTCTTCCTCTTTGGACTGCATCATGATCACATATCCTTCATTTCCTTGGTGTAGGTCCTTAAGGAACTCCTTACCACTGCTCAACATGATGTTAGGAACCTTTGACTATCCTTCATCTTCCTCTGTCAATGACTGTAGTTTGAAAGTTCTTCCATCCTTCTTGAATGAGATGGTGTTCTCTTTCCCATCATAAATGGCACTTCTGTCATATTTCCATGGTCTACTCGGTAGTAGATGGTATGCATCCATGGTAATACATCACAAACCAGCTTGTCTTTATAGCCTCCAATTGAAAATTCCACCATTACTTGCTCATTAACCAAAACACTCCGCCCTTTATTCAGCCATGTGACCTTGTAGGGGTTAGTATGAGGTGACTTCTCCAATTTCAACTTAGTTACTTCCTCCTCTGAGATTATATTATCTGTTGAACCTGAATCCACAATGACTTTGCATACCTTCCCAAGTATCTTGCACCTTACTCTAAAAAGAGCTCTTCTTTACTTAGGTTCCTCTTTGACTGGCTGCCTGATCAGAACTCTGTTAAACATCAGATTTTCTCCTACCTCAGATTCTATGTGACTGATTTCAGATGCCTTAGGACTCATAGTGTCCTCTTGTGCATAGGCCACTCTCTTTTCATTGCTAGAAGATGATGCTTTCTCCGGACATCTATAAGCAGGGTGACCTAGTTGGTTACAATGATAACACTTCATGTTTGCAAAGTAAGAATTACTCCTACCTGCTCCTCTTCCTCTGTTTGAACCTCCTTGAGGTCCTCTTCCTTTGTTCTATCCTCCTCTTGAAGATGCTTCACCTCCATGCTCGGTGAGCTTTGCCTCTCCTTGATTTCTTTGGTCACTGCCTCTTCCTTCGTAACCACCACGCTGTCCTCTTTGATCTCTTCCTTTGTCTCTGCCCTTAGAAGACTAATCATGCTTCCTCTTGTTCCTTTCTTCAATCTTGATAGCCAAATGATAACATTGGTGGACTGTCTTGGGACTCAAAAGAGCCATCTCTTCTTGGATGTTCCATTTTAAGCCATTAAGATACCTAGCCACTTTTAGGCTCTCATCCTCTGTTACATTAGATCTCAAGCAAAGCTTTTGGAACTCTTCAGTATAAGTGTTTACATCTTGGTCTTTCTACCTTAGACTTTGCCTCTTCTTGTGCAACTGAATCTCATAGTCATCTGGCATGTAGGCTTCCTTTACCTTAGCAACCATTACTTTCCAAGTTGATATGGGTTGTTTGCCTTCTTTCTCCCTTTCAGTCTGAATAAAATTCCACCATGTCAAAGCTGATCCTCTCAATCTTGACTTAGCAACCTTCACTTCTGAGCTTCAGTAACTCCATCACACTCAAAATGATTCTCCATGCCTTCTATCCAATCCATGACCAAATCAGGTTCCATTTTCCCACTAAATAATGGTACTCCCTCAAGTCCTTTTCCACTCAAGGCTTTCAATGCCTTCAAGAAAGGCTCCTCCTCCAAAACAGGGTCAGGTTCAGGGACCTTGTCTTCCTCTGGAACCTCTTCTTCCTTTGGTACCTTTCCTTCCAACCTTGCATTGTTCAATGCTTTCTCAAGTTGCTCTATTCTTTCTTTTAAAGACTTGTTGTCCTCTTCTTGTTCTTCAACCCTCTTGGCTAATTGTGCATTTTTCACCATGATGGGAGATTCACTTGACTCCACCTCTGACATATATTCCTCTTTCCCAAATCTTTTGCTTGCTCTGATACCAATCTGATAGGGAGGCTGCAGGAACTCAAACACACTATTTTAGAAGCTGCAGGAAGCAACCACAGATTCCTGCGCTAGGCCTTGTCATAGACCTCCTTGGTGAAATTGTTGTTCCATCTTAACTTATAGAACTTTACCTTGTCTAAGTTCCCCTGGTTCTCCTGCCAACCTCACTATCTTGACAAATTTTGAATAACCCAACCAATCCTTGGTTCAACGCTTCATTCTCCTTTGGCCTTTAATCTACCCTAAAGACCAAATAAACTCAACCTTTTTCTAGGTTCTTGCAGGGGTTAGAAAAGGTCACAAAGACTTCAAAATGACTTGTCTAGGGTTCTTAAACAACCACAAGTTTCTATCTTGCCATCGATTTCACAAGATGCTTTCCTAGGGTTTGAATGGCTAGTAGCCATTGAGCCTCTGAACAAAAGTAAATTGTTTTTCCCTCCTAAACCCACCAAAGGAATTAGGTTCTTAACTTAGGTAATGTGTTTCCCCTGTATACACCTTCAATATTTCAAGGGTTTTAGTCTTGCTCAGGCCGTGTGCTGTCCAAACACCAAATTGGTCAAGCAGCTAGGGTTCTAAACTGCTCAGAAACAGTTTTAGGACTGGTGAAAATTTCTCCTTCTAAATGGATTGTTGGGATCTCTTCCGTATCACCATACATGGCCAAGACCTTCCCCTAAATTCTCCAAAAATAATTTTTCAAAAATCTTTTCTCCCCTACAAGTTATCAACGCTGTACTGCAGCCTTTCCTAGCCGGGCTCTTCACTGGCTCGCTTAGGGCAAGGCGTTTCTTCCAGCTCCTGCAACCAAAGAAAACCTAACACCTACCATATGTACAGCTACCATATTTACAAGCACGGAGCCTAGGCACATTTCCCAAAAGGCCGTACAATTTGTACGATGGGAAGGCACCCTAGGACTCCATTATTAAAAACAGCTTGCTACACGACTGAAAATGACAGAAAACAAAGTATTTACAGATAAAAGAAGGAAAAAGGTATACAAAGAAAAAAATATGGCACTTCAAGCTTATACAATGTAAATACTACATACTACAATCAAGAAGATACCAGAGCTATGCCATTAAAGTTCAGTTTTTAACACAAAAATGCAGAAAAACTATCTTTGTACGTTTTTTTTCAATTTTCAAAAAGATTTCACTCAACATAAAACGTCTAACCTCTTTCCAAAGTCGAGGAATGCCTTAAATAGGCTTCCAAAGCAATTTAGATGCTTGGGTCAGGCTTCAAAATGACCTAAAAACAACTTTTGTAAAACCCGTTGTGTTTTCAGACATTTAACAATTTTTGCCAACCTAGCAATATGATGTAAAATTATTTAATACTTGTCACCTTCTTTCCCAAAGTTCAAAAAAACACCCTAAGCACCTAAAATAATGGTCAACATGACCTTATGATAGCACAACAAAATTAAGAACTTCAAACAAAATTTCAACAATAGTCCTTTGCCAGGTGCTCCTGCACCATGATGTAGGTAAATTGGCAAGACAAAGAGAGTATTCTCCAACTCCATGATCCTTGAATTTCATTTTTTTGTCAAAACTATTGGTCAATTGACTGATTTGTGTGTCAATCTTTAGAGAATTCTTAGCATGAGCTTCTCAATTGTTAGGGACCAAAGTATCTTGACTGGCTTTTATGTTGGCACAAGTTTGAATATTGGAATTATCAGCAGGTATCGTGATTTCCTATCCATCATAAGGAAACTTAAGACATTGATGATAGGTTGATGGGACAACTTTCATTTCATGGATCCAAGGATGACCCAACAAGATGTTATATGCAAGGTCACGGTCCAGTACTTGACAGAAAGTATTCTTTATAACAGGGCCCACTCTGATTGGCAGCATGATCAGACCCTTGGATGCTCTTTCTTCATCATCATAAGCTTTTATGGTAATCTTTCTTCTGAAATCAATGGAATCTTCAGAAAATCCTAAAGCTTTAACCAACTTCATAGTATAGATGTTCAAACCAGCACCTCCATCTATTAGAACTCGTCTAATACAAAACTTGTGAACCATGACTTCTAAGTACAATGATGAATTATGGGGATGAGTTATGGAAACATCATCTTTTTCAGATAATGAAAGGCAAGTGGGTGAGGACAAGTGTCCTACCGTGGCTTGAAATTGGTTTACATCCAAGTCAGTGGATACATTAGTTTCAACAAGGGCTTTTTCGAGAATTTCCTTATGGGTTGGGGAAATCTTCAATAGTTCCAGAATAGAAATTTGAGCAGGGGTTTTCCGAAGTTGATTGACCAAATCATATTGATGTTGAGGTGGAGGTTCAGTGGATTTTGAAGAGGCACCTTTTAAGACAACTTTAGCTTGTGCTCTTGTTGTTGCATTGACTTCTCTATATTCCACCTTCTTGTTGACTTTAATGACATTCACCCGCTCGTCGTCTGCGTAGAGATGATTGATTATATGATCATCATTGATATGATTCACATTCTTTTCAGAAGACTCACCCTTTTGATAATTGGGCAGAGGATTGAGAAATGCTTGGTGGTTTGCGTTGGTTTGTTGATTTCCTTCTATTGTGATGATGTCATTGTCGATTAAGTCTTGAATGGAATTCTTCAAGGCTTGGCAGTTATTTGTGCGATGACCTTTACACCGATGATAATCACAATAGTATGCCTCATTCTATGATGGGGGATTTACACTGGGTTCATAATTTCGTTGAGGTGGAAAAGTAATGACATTTTTGGCCATCAACTCTTTGAATGCGGATTCCACAGATTGACCCAGTGGAGTGAAAGTTCTTCTACTAGAGAAGAATGAAAATCTCTGGGGATTTGAATTCGAGGTGTTCCCTAAAGAATTGTGATTGTTATTGGGCCCTCGGTAACCTTGGTTGTTGGAAGTCCCTTGATTGGGAGTAAAGTTTTGATTTGTATTGTTCCTCAGAGGAGGAGGATTATTTCCATGATTTGCAATTGAGTTGACATTGTTGTTGCGAGTGTTTGGAGTGCTAAGGACAAATGGCTTGGTTGAGGCATGATTCGCATCATCAACACCATCATTCACCATGTTTTTGTTACGAGTCTAGAATTTGGACTTGTCTTGATTATTGTGATGGTTAGATGAGCTGGGATTTTCTTTGTCATGTTTGATTATTCCTCTTTTGACCAAAGCATTTTCAATGGTTATGGCATCTTCAATCATTTTCTCAAAAGAAGAAGGACAATGTAAGTTCAAATGATAGCTCATTTCTGAATTTAAACTGTTAATGAAGGTAACCATCTTTTCCTTTTCAGGAACAGGACGTGGATACCTGGAAAACATTCTTCTCCATCTCTGAAGAAATGTAATGAAAGATTCACCAGGTTTTTGTGCAACTTTGCAAAGATCTATCATGGTGATCTGGTGTTGTATGTTGTAGGTATATTGTGATATGAATAGATTGATCAATTCTTCAAATGTCCTGATGGGAGGTGTAATCTTAGATAGCCATTCCATAGAGTGTACTCCAAGGCTCCTTGGAAACAATCGCAGCAAGTAAGTATCTTCGTGAGTGAATTCCAATGTCATGTTTCTGAAGTCTCTAACATGATCGATTGGATCTGTTTTCCCATTATAGCAATCAAATTTTGGCATTTCACAATGCTTGGGAAAAGGAATCATGTTAAGACTTCTATCGAAAGGATAAGGACAAATGTCCTCCAAGGTATATTTCTTTGTGGTTGTTCCCCCTTGTAATTCTTTAACTTGTCCTTGAAGTGCCTTGATTTGTTGGGTCAAAGCACTAAGATCGGAAAGGGGTGTCTCTTCAGGTTTATTTTTCAAGTTTTCAGTATTAAAGTCATGAGGCAATTTAGCCCCTTGTTTGGCTAGATAGCGAAAATATTTTTCCTTATCTCGCTGCAAGATCTTTTCAATGGCTTTATGGAATTTTGGATCTTGCTCAGTCTCTCTAAGACATTCCTCATCTTGTTCTTCATCACTATCTATTTGTGTTTTGTTCATGTCTTTGTATTGGTGAAACGGATTTTCTTCTCTATTATTTGTATCTTTGTCAAAAAGTGGATTACGATTCATGATATAAAGAGGATTGCTGCTTTCACCCTCTTCTTGAATGCTTTGAGTATGTCCTTCTTGTTGAATTTCGTCCTTCAATTTATTGAATTGGGATCTTGTGAAGATAGGCATATGATTTTGAAAATTTCCTTCTAAACTTAGATCCTAGTTTTGACAAGTGCGATGATGATGATTTGATAAGATGCGAAATCTTATGATATGATCAAGGATGCTCCTAATTTATTGATTGTGGCTTCCAATTGATGAAGGATTTTAGAATCCTGTTAGGGAAGTTGAACCAAAAATTAGAAAGTTGTTTGAGAGATGCACTTCTTAAAGTTTTGATCTTTGTTTTCGAAGAAAGGTTCCAAAATCACTGAAGGATTTGATTGGGATGTGAAGGGTATTCTATAGAAGGTTGTGGTATGTTGTCAAATTCAAGAGGTTGGTTATGATTATGCCATTGTGATAGAGCTAATCTCTGATAATATGCTCAAGAATCAAAGGGGTCTACAACATACTCATCAGTGAATCCTCTAACAAAATCTTGGTATCTATGAAGAAATCCTCGGTAGTGAAGCAAGACTTGTTGACTTTTGTACAAGAATTTTCTCTTTTGCAGTGTTTTCTTGTATCCTAATGGTTTCTTGGGTTTTCTGATCCTTTTAGACACTGATTTCTTGGGAAATTTTGTTGATTTCCAATGTCTAAGCATGAGAAAAGTATTGGGAATGTTATTGGACCAATTGTATGAAAAAAAATAAAAATTTGAGTGATTTCAATTGTTGTTCTTCATGTTCATTTTGGATGATCTCTTTATCTAAATTAATGTGATGGAAGACACAACAAGCATTTTTTGAAAACAATTGTTCTTAAAACCCTATACTAACATGAAGTGTTTGATCAAGAAATTTTTTTTCAACAAATGTTTTCACAGGTTTTGCACATGAAAGACAATTCAGACAAACCCACTCTTAAATGCTCAAGTAGGTCATTCTAGTAATCAACAACCCACATCTTAGAACTGCGTCGACTCACACAGCCATGTCACCCCTGAAGGGGCACCCGTGTTTTTGTCTTTTCCAGGCGCATACTCAGAGTTACAGAAGTGGATACCGAATCCCCTAAGCAAACAGTCCTTGGCAGTTATATGGTGAGTGTCTTGGGGGTAGATTCTTCCCTCCCCTTGCACTGTGATTATTAGAATGTTCGGAAACTGACTTCAGCTGGCCACTACACTAGGTTCGTAGTAAGGATTTTTGTTCGGTGCGGCAATAATAAACTCCCTCAGGAGACCTCCCAACCTTTAGAACAAAGGTTTTGGGGATGGTTATCTTGCACACTACAGGCAAAAGAGGGTTTCCCCAGATTTGCTTTAAATTTTATAGTGGGGCGAAATAGCCTGGCTTTGGCTTGAACCCACTTGAGTCATTCCCATAGGGTGAGTACTTTTTCCCACTACGGCAGGCTCTCTAAAGGATGTAATTAAAGCAGTAAAGTTCATGAAATGAAAAGGAAAGTTTGGTATTTTGATCACCCAGTTAAGGGGAGAGCATAGACCTATTGCCACAGTCAAAGCAAGTAGATGTTCTTTTTAAATTCCAAATCACAATGATCTAATCTAAGTGAAGATATTGCTTCACCAAAAAAAAGTTTGTTCAATTTTAACTGCAAGATCATTGTTTGGTGACTATCCTAGATTGATTCATTTTAATCCAGATGTGGCTACCCTAGGATTGCTTCATTTTAAAATTCAGAAAAAGAAAAAGAATTTTGTCTGTGGAAGGCGTCATACTCAGAATTCTATGTTTTTGTTACAATTTATATGCACCCGAACAGAAGCTATATGCGCCAGAAGATATATACGCCGAAACAGAGGGTATATGTGCCGGAACAGAAGTTATATGCGCCTAAACAGTCATTATATGCGCGGGAACAACAGCTATATGTGCCAGAACATAAGCTATATGCGCCGCAAGAAAGATTTATATGCTTTAAAAATAGTTACTGTGTATGCCGAAAGACAGATTCTATATGCGCCTAAACAGTTACTCTATGCGCTTAAACAGTCACGGTATGCTCCTAAACAGTCACGGTATGCGCCTAAACAGTTACGGAATGCACTCCAGAATCCTGCCAAACAAAAGGTTAAAACCCCGTATGCGCCTCAGGAAATTTCGAATGCGCCTAAACGTCAATTTTTTTTTTCCGAAAGTTGATTCCAGAACACGGAAGCTGTCAAAACAAACTTGCAGATAATGTTAAATTTGTGGGTTCATGCCCCATGGTGGGTGCCATTTTATGTGTGATTGAAAATATTGAATCAATTTAAATTAAAATCAAACACATATTAATAAGACATTGTATCAAAGAAGCTGAAAAAGAAACAGAAATATGCAAACCGTTACTGCAGCTTCCATAAATCATCTTATCTTCCTCTAACTCCAGCATTTTGTTGGTTTCGAATGGCTCTCAGATCAACAAATCAAACTCAACAAAATGATAGCTAAAGAACGAGATTTTAAAGTGCATACTATGCTAAATGCAAAAGCTATGCTAATATGAAAATATGGCTGTGATATTGAAACTGATATGAATGCATAAGCTGATTGAAAGTATGGTTGTGCAAATGCGTGTGTAGTGTGTATGCGTAGTGTGTGTAAGTTGTAACCAAAGCTTGGATTCGTGCTGAAATTTATAGAGTTCTCGAGAGGATTTGATTGGATGATTCGATCGACGGTCTGGATTAAGCTTGTTTCGAACGGACGGTGGCAGATTTTTGAAAGTGGAGAGAAGAATGGAAGGTTTCCTTTTTCTTTCAATTTTCGTCATTGAGTTTCGAAGGGAAACTTCCATTTCGAAGGATGAGTTGAGAATTTGGAAGGGTGAGTTTAGCGTGAGTTAGAAATTAAATAAAATATATTTATTTAATTTGAAAGTGAAGATGAAAATGGAAACCCACATAATTAAATAAATCATATTTAATTATGAAATTAGAGTGAGGAAATATTAAATAAAATATTTAATATTTAAATTAATTATGGGATGGAGAATATTCCATTATTTAAATATTCAAAAAAAAAAATTCAAACTTTAGAATAGAATGATAATCAAATATAAATAAATTATGAAAATTTATTTAATTTAATTAAGCAGAAGGTGGAAATGTCAATAATTAAATAAAATCATTTATTTAATTAAGGTAGAAGATTTTAGAAAATGAACGATATAAATAAATAATTAAATTTATTTATATGTAGATGACTTTAGGGGAATTAATTAAATAATTCATATTTAATTAATTAACAAGCTTAATCATGACCATTTTTAGACGTATACACAAAGAATGTTGCTACAAACTAGGGTTCGATGATATAACAATTGTAGTGGCTAAAATATTGTTCCTAGAGCATATGAAAATAGAAAAAAACATGTTTGAAGAGGTGGCAGGTGATATTGAGGTTTGCAATATACATTTCCAATAAACACTCACTTTTGTGTTGTAAAAGCCTAGAAACAAGGGTTTTATGGTACAACATTTTGTGGAGCCTTATAGTCTCTAAAAATGATTGAATCTTAAGTTTTGAGAGATGATAAAAAAAAATTGGCAGACATTTGATGTTTTGGTGAAGATTAAAGACCACTTCATTTGTAAATTAGGGCTAATTAATGGGTTTTTGCAACGTACAGTCAAGTTTTTAGTTGTTTGTTACAAAATAAGTTTATTTGATATTAAGATATGTGAACAAGTGTCAAAATGGGTCCCAAGTTGTGCTAATAGATTGTGATGGTTCAAAGTGGTTTGTATGATACACCCACTTTTGTCATGGGGAAATGCTACAAAGGTTTTGGGTCTGTGATTGAAAAGAAGCGTAATACTGTGAATGCAAAGATCTAATGATTGTTTTTGTATTGTAACTGATCAATTAATGTTGGTAAAGTTATTTATAAGGTTTGGAAGAGGTTTGGGTGCATTATTTGTGGAAATGGTATGTTTGAGCAAGGTTGATTTCTATGTGTTAAGGGTTGTCTTGACTGTAGAGTTAGAATATTTGAAGGTTCAGAATTTATGCAAGTATGTATGGGTTTATTTCAATTGGAAACATGGTGAAAACAATGTCTTGAAATTTTGATAACAGGTTGGGGTAAGTTTGTTAGATTGAGTGTCTTATTGCCTTGTTGGAATATAGTTTGCAAAGAGATGTTATTTTGTGAATGATAAAAAGGTTTGTTGGTTCAATATTCTTGTAAGGATGTATTGGTTTGTTTCAATCAAAGCATGATGATTATGAGGTCCTTGAAGCTTAGTTGAATTTTTTCCTTGAGGGGAGAGCTGTAGTGAAGGGTGAAAGAATGGATAGTGAAAGTGGTGAATGGTTATGTGTTTCTGATCAGGGTAATTTTTGATGGCTAAGTGGTTTTGAGTTTGGTAATGGTTAAGAAACAAGTTTGTTGATCTGATGTTTTGTGGTATTTGAAGATATTTTGTTGAAAAAGTTTAGTGAATCAAATATGCTTGTTCAATTTGATCTTCTCCAATTGTGTTTGGGACAAAAGTTTCCTAGATGAATGGTGTTTTGGTAGATTCCCTTGCATCAGTGGTAAACAAGGGAGTTGGTTTGTTCTCTTTTTACCAAGCCTATAAAGATGTAGATGTAATAAAAGGTCATGCTGCAAATAGAAAAACCTCTCACAGTTAAGGCATAGACAGGCTATTTTGAAGGTAGACATATCAATAAAGAGAAAATCAGAGCATGTGACAATTGTAAGTTATGAACTGTTAGAACATGTTAGAATTTTTGAGGAAGCTTTAATTGGTTTTTCCATTCATAGGACCTCTAAGAACTATTAAGGATCCTCACAGCATATTAAGGAAGGTTGTATGCCTTCCAAGATATATGAAAGTAAATCATCAAATGCAAGCCATTGAACATTTACAATTTTAAGAAGACCTTTGCAAAAATAGAATACAAAATGCAGTAAATGTAAGCCTCAACCACAATGCAAAATGAAACCTTTGAGATGGCTATAGAAAGTGAAAGCCTTAAGGTTTGTTTCCTTTTTGAAGAAAATGCTGAGTAAAGCCATTGGCCTGTATTTAGAAGTCAAAAACATAAATCTTACAAAATGAGAAAAAATAGAAAATGCAAGATTTGAAGCCACAACCTTCATGAATAGAAGCATCGAGTATAAGAAGCACAAAAAAAAGCATCTTCATCATTTTTGCATAATAGAACTTGAAAAGTGATTTTTATTCATAAGAAATAAAAAGAGTGACATTGTTTCTGCAGAAAATGACTTACACATGATAAACCTACTTGTCTTCTATGTGAAATAACCTCTAGATGAAAGCAATGGTGGGGGCGCCATGAAGATGTCCATGAAAATACTCATTGAAACCCTCTATTGGTGGCTCAAAGTTTTCAAAAATTGCAAGTGGAAATGAAAGTGTTTTGTGATGTTTAGTCGCGGTTTTGCTTTAGGGTTTTTTTTTCCCTAAAGTTAGCTGATAGCCAAAAGGTTTTTTTTAGCCTTGTTTTAAATATTTATGTTCATAACTAATGCCCCATGCTTATATGCCTTGTCTTTTATTTTCATTTTGTTTGCAAAATCTCATTCCTTTTTGTATATGCCTTTCTACTCATGGGTGACCAAGTGCCTTTATTTTTGCTTAAAATTTGAAATGTAAAAAAAATTATTTAAGTGATGATTTATAAATCACTTTAAATAATGTTAAAATTGAAAATACAAGATAGGAGGCGTTACTTTCAAGATTGAGTCAAAGGGATAGTTGAGGATTTATGTGCAAGTGGCAAGCATATAGGGGAAGATGGAAAATTTATCTAATATTTGGAGGGAATATAGGGTTGTTTTGACTGAGTTTGGAGTAGTTTTGGGAGATTTTATGATGGGTAATGTCATTTTTTTAATCTTTTCTTCACTTTGGAATCATTTTGGAGGGAGTTTCGGGGCTATTTTTTAGACTTTATTGGTGTGTACGACCAAGGGAGTTGGAGTAAATTCCTATATTTATACAAGCTTATAAAAAGCATAAAAGAAACTTCAAACATCAGTTTGGAGTTATTTCTCTTCTTATTTCAACATGTATTGTACCTTATTTTGGAGCTCTTTTAGGAAAAAGATAGCATTGTAACTCAATATTAGGCATGTATAGAGTTTGTAGCACCTTTTATCAATGAAATTCAACATTTTTTACCTTCTCAAAAGTTGTCTCATAGTGTGTTGTGTGTGATTGATGAATGTTCTTGTGAGTTTTGATAATTCCTTTAGTGTTTGTCTCATTTTAGCACCTTTAGGCAGAAGAAACATATATTTTTGTAGGTTGTACAAGCTGTGCAATGGTTCAAATAGATACTTTAGTTGTGAAAGAACTCTTTTCCTTCAAAAGTGTTAATAGAATCAAGCCTCCTTGCAAAACACATATGCATGGATATATTAAAATATTTGAGTTGTGTTAAGTTGAGCTGAGCTATTGAGAAAATTGTGTGTTAAGACAACAATATAGGCTTGAATCAAATTTGGAACATCACCTTAGAAAGTAGGTTCAGTTTTATGTTTCCTTGTTACCCTTTTCCCAACAAGAAGTGGTTTAGGTGAGTACTATAAGAGCCAGCTTTCTTTGGAGGTTCTTTTCTACTTTAGGTGACCCATAGCCTTATAAAATTTCCCATGTTTCTCCAATATGCTAAGTTATGTAACTTAGCAGGGGCATGATATTAGGAGACAACAATTCCAAGATAGTGTTTGGTACGGGGGAAATCTAATGAATTTTATTTTGGCTCTAGACCTAGCATGCTTGAACAAAGCTACAATGAAGCAAAAGATGATTCAATAATTCCTGGAAAGAACTAGATAATATATAGTTGAAAGGTTGGGCTAAACCTATTTTAGAGTGTTGCAAGAATGGAAAAGATGTCATTGATGTCAACTGGTCAACTAGTTATCAACTGGTTGTTGTTGTTATTAGTACATCATGTATGAAGGTTATTGGTTGTATATGTCAAGGATATTGAGAAAATTGTAATGAAGAGATGTTGCAAACTTATTGATGGTTGCTCCTGGTTTTACTTTGGGATTTTCTCCTATGTTTATGTGGTCCAGGTATGTTGATCATGGTTGTTGGGAGCTGCTATATGCAGATATTTGGTTGTTGATTCATTGTGCATTGCAAGTTATGTTCACCAGTTGTGAATTATGGTTTTCTGTGTTTCTAGTTGAGGTCCAGGAGAAATGTTGTTGGTCCAAATTTCTCTTTGATCAAGTCTTATGACTTGCGGTTATAGAGTTGAGTTTTTTGGATTGTATTGAAGATAATTTTGGTATCTATAAAGTTAGTGCTTAATTATTCTATGTTTTTTACACTAGCTTGGCTGACCTTATGTGGAATGATACTTTCAGAGTTGGTGAAGTGTGTTGGATTTATTTGGGTCCCTATGAAGCGTGTGTTTGGGTCACCCTCATTGTAATTCCACCCTAGGATGTTTTGGCACCAACCTAATTTGAATTTGAATTTGGATGGCCCACTTTGGATATGTTTCAAAGTTGAAGATGGTATAATTGTTGAATGAGTCAGGGAAGAAGAAGAGAAGAGAAGAAGGGAAATAGAGAAAAGTGCAGAAAGAGAATAGAGATAAATGTGAATCAGTGTGTGTATGATGCAAGTATGGAAAATCAATGTGAAGCCTAAATGTTGAGTTTTCAGAAGTAGTGAGCTGAAGGTGCACTCTATCATTCATGCATGTTTGTAAGTGGATTGAGTGAATTGTGGTGGATTTCTTTTCACCTCTTAAAATTAGCTTGCAAGATTTCCTATGGGTTAAAACTCTACATCACTTTTCAAACGCCAAGGGAAGACCACAAAATATTCACCATACAACTAAAATTTTAAGCATTAAAATTATTTGACTCACATAAGGAAATGACATTTGTCTTCACATTTATACAAGAAAACATGATACTTCACAATCGTGAAGTGAGTAGATTAGGAGTTTTGGTGATCCTCTTGTCTCACCATAGGCCATCTATATATTTTCACACTTTTTCCATTGTCAATGATTCATGATACGAAAAATCCAAAATGAGATATTTACAATTGCATTATTGATATTGCTAATAATCAAATTACATAACTCAAAGACGCTTTGGTGTATACCACAGGACCACTCATAGCTTGATATTGTGAGTTTGAATACACAATAATTTGCCACTCCAAGTTAGTCATTTACAATTTCATTACTTAAATGTATAGCTTTGTTCATTTTTAAATTTAATATATTTGTATAGTTTAATAATCACCTTCAAAATTAATGCACATACTCAATCTAATATTCTCCCTTGACCATTACACTTTCATTCCTTGGGACGAGACCAATTAGTACCAATCTTGAATCAAATCAAAATTATTTCCATAAACATATTACTAACAATTCCTACTATAATTCCTTGTATAGAACATTGTGACTTTATATACCAATTTTTGAAATACATCTTCCTTTTACATGACATCAAATAATAATGACTATTAACTTAATTTCCAAAATTAACTTCTAATTCTACAAGAGTTAACACGAGCACATAAAGAGTTAGTCCTAAGGTAACAACTTAATACATTCAAGAAATATTTATTATGATAATACACCCATATTTAAATAGTGTTAAACCTCTCATCGTGACTATGCGAGAAACCTCATGGTACCATCTTATCAAAAATAAATAACAAGGGTGAAGATAACTTTTCATTTTCAACCCAATTACGAGAGTAAACAACCATAAAGAGACAATTATTTTAAATTATTATTTATCTATGACACAAAAATATCATTATTCCAGTGCTATATTATATAGTAAGGTGACATCGTAAGTATCCAACTACGAAAAAGGAACACAAAGCTTGTTGATGAAACCTACAAATATTTACTGTCACAATATGCGATAAGGTCACAAGGTATTATAATAGTAGAATCTACTTGTACAACACCTTAATACATTGTACTCATATTAAAAACTTAATGCAATATTGAATAACATGCATCGCATGGTCTATCCTAAATCAAGAATGTATAATCCCTCAATTTAACATGGCTAACTATTGGTACTAAAGTCCACAAACAACACACAAGGGGCTATAACTAATATATGAAAGGAGGGGCCTTACAGATGGCATGGATTTGCTCCAAATATTATGTTATATGGATGTTATTTTCTATAATGTTATTTATTTTGATAGTATAAGACTTGTTGATAAAACCTACAAATATTTACTGTCACAATATGCAATAAGGTCACAAGGTATTATAATAGTAGAATCTACTTGTAACACCTGGGTAAGTGCACCAAGATGGTTCCCAAAAAGGGGGCTTAAGTGGCCACTTTTTTCTGAAATCAGGAAATGTTGACCTTGGACGTGAAATTGAGGATCGTTACACTCAAAATTTTGAGATGGAACAAAAACAAGGATTGAAGTGCTCTAAGTCTACTTTCTAAACTACTAATTTATTTTGAAAATGGTTGAGATTAAGGGATTCAGTAGAGGGATGTACACAAATTGGTGCTGTTTTTTTCAGAAAAACATAACATAGCAACTCTTGTACGACCTGAGCATGGTGAACTTTTTTTTAGTAATTTTAAAATCACTATAGTCAGAAGTTATCTAATAGCATCTAGTTGATGCACAATTTTTCTGATAATTTTTTAATGAATATTTGATTTTTTACTAATTTTCTAAGTGGGCACTTCCTAAAAAGTAGAATTTTGGCCATGCTCCCACTACAAATTTTGGAAAGTAATAGATTTTTTTTTTTAATTATTTTTTAAAATTTGTAGAATGGAATCTAGTTTCTAAAAATGTAATTTATTTGAAATTTTGAAGAACGGTTAATTTATAACTAAAAAAACACCAAACACTACTTTTTGACAAAAACATACATACAAACAAAAGAAATTATGGATGAAAGGCCCAACATTGTCAAAAAGTGAAAAAAAAAATATCGTTGGAAAGCTAAGAGAGAACTTAACATTACCCATGTGTTTGATTTTGTCGATATTGAACCAAATGCAATCCTAACAGTGAGCACGAACCCGATTATGTGAAAAATTGTAGAATTTGCAAAAAACACTTCTCTAGTCATTGGGAATGCCCTCCAAGCCTTTGGGTTGGTATTCCAAGGAAAATACCAAAGCTAAGGCTCGGGGATTCCCAAATCAAAATATAACGCACTCGTGTTATTTATTAGTTTTCACTTTTTCCTTCTCCATGGAACATTTCTAGCAAAAAATAACACGCTCGCGTTATTTATTCCTTTAGTTAAATGTCAGTTTTTTGAATGTTTGTTCATATGTTTGTATGTATGTATGTATGCATGCATGTATGTATGCCTATATGTAGGTATTTATACTTATGGGAGAGA